>JAIUZE010001546.1:0-28370 GCA_022085475.1 Heliosperma pusillum | reverse complement strand
AAATAATCTTACCTTATTATTAACTAGATAATAAGTAAGATAAATACTACTAATATTATTGTATTACTACACTAGTAATATGTAGAGAATATTAGTACATATGAGAGTTTAGAGAGAAGTTGAGTATTTTAGAGAGATATGTCAAAACAAGTGAAAAACAAGAAGTGAGTAATGAATAACCAAAGTGCTCTATTTAAGTCACTTTGGCCAATCATCTACTCACCAAAAGAGGTGATTTTCTTCCTTATTTTATTCACATGCAAAGTGGTAGAGTGTAGTGTTAGTATGTAATGATTTTAGGTTACTATTCATGTCATAATCACATGTTGCTTGTGAGTATGAATAAGAGCAACCATCATCACCAACTACTACATGTAAACCAGCCATGTGAGGCCTATTTTGATCCATTTTGATTTTTGATATTTGTCCCACAAATACTTATTAATCATATGGTTAATTATCTTGTATAATTAAGTGTTAATTTGATCATATAACAATTATATGATACAAATAAATGAATAATATGTACTTAACATTTTAAGTAATATTTTACCATTATATCAATATATAATGGGTCCCACAATGCTTAGTTAATTTATTTTACAACTCCTTGTAAATATAATTAACTAATTACATCTATCTCAAAACCTCAACTAATTTAGTAATTTAACGATTAATTACTAAGTTAAATCTTATTTAATCATATTAAAATAAGATATAAATTTATTAGTCAATTATCGCATAATTGAAAAATAAACTTAATCGAATTTGAGTTTTTAACTCAATTTCTAACAATTAACTCTCTTACATATCGAATATATGTAATTGACTAATTAACTGTATCATATACAAATAATTAGTTACTATTTGGATTTCATCCTATAGGTGTGACCGAAAGGGATCAGTTGATCACCGCCGTCATACGACAATAACGTCAAACTCTAGTCAGCCAACCGTTATTGATTTACGTTAATCAACTGACGTGAGTAATCAAAATATACTAATCGATGCCACTCTATTCCAAATGAGATTAATTTTATAGGAAATGCACCTATGGTGGAGGACACTACTCCCCATCTCCCACTTGTCCGATACAAGTTGTGCATGTAGCAACACTATTGTGGAGGACTCCTACTCCAACAATATCTCCCACTTGTCTCGACAAGTTGTGTGCTACCGATTCTCTTGTCTCTTTTGCGTCACATCCTACCACTCATCGCAAGGTGTCTTACAGGTCGCACTTGCGATTGAAAATTATAAATAGAGTGGTTTTCTCGATTTGGGAGAGTAACTGTCTGACCGGAAAATCTACCAGAGATCTCTTCCGAGCGTGGCCACGCATTTCCAGTTACTACTCCTCTAGTGGCCCGAAGATGTTAATACCCAACGTGGGTGGACAATTCCTGTTGACCCATCTTACACTGTATGATGCAGATCACCATGACCCAGAAGATGTCCATCGGCCTCCCTTTCACGGGCACACCTAGACAAAAATCAAATAGTCAAATCGAAACTACACCGACTCAGGTAAATGGTCGCCATCTAAAGAATCGACTCATAGGAATAAATCGAATCCCCCGCCACGACCAGGCTTCAACAATTTTGATAAGGGACTCTATTTAGTCCTGCCCGACAGAGTGTCCTCCTCAGTCTGTCTATGTAAAACTGACGCATCATCTCCATGACCCCATGGTGCTGAACCCACCCATCGATCGACTTACAATCTAGTCACTTCGAGACGTCACCTCAATGAGTGTGACTAGGGACAAGACACTAAGTTAATCCTGTTCACTTGAATTGGGTTCAACCTTTCTTTCAACCAATTCGAATAACAAAGTATTAAAATTTAGTCAAACTAAATAAAGGAGTTTTTAATGAAACTCTAACAATGAATGCGATTATCAAATATTTGGAAAAATTGATACGCTATCAATAATTTCATATCTTATAATCTTTAGCAATTCAGGTACATATTTCAATCCCAATTGAAATGACATGACTATCATGTTCAGCCTGCAAAAAGCATGGCTAATGGATTAGCAATACTTGCATCTTTCCCATCGTTCTGATTGCTATTTCTCTTTGTCTACGTAATCTCATATTACATAAAACTTTCTGAGTACGTGTCTAGGTTTGAATCTAGACGTAGGACTCTTGGCCTAAAGGTAGCTCCCACTGTTTTACCAGTATAATGGGATAGGATATACAGCTATATGAACTATTTCTAGTCCCTCCAATACTGTCGAATCCAAGCTACCTTCATATGCATCATCATATGACGCAATGTACTCCATTTCCGTTGTGAAATCCGCAATGATAAACTGCCTGGAACATTTCCAGTGGATACGTGACATTTATATTTTAAAATGTCACTCCTACTTGGAACCTTTCCAATAGTCTTTTCTGCTTGGAACTCTTCCAACAGATAAATCTTCTATAAAACACAGCCAGCTCGTGATTTCAAATCACTTTGATCAGTTTGGAAACTGAAGTCTGTGTAATCCTTACACGCAACTCATTTTAAACTTCAAACACATGGAACATATCTTTTAGTCCTTCGCAAGTACTAAGGATGTTCTTTATGGCTATCAAGTGACTCTCACTTGGATTTGATTGCAAATGATTCGTCATATTCAAAGCATGCGAAATGTCGGATTGAGTATACATCAGTCGTGGGGGTGGGGGTAGTAATAATTGATCCCGAGCGGAGCCAAAAGGAATCAATTATGATGTGTTTCAACTTCCTTGAACTAGTCAAAGATCTTAGCACTATAAGAATTTTTGAACTCAAATGCTAATATCCTTTTAAGCTTTATCTCCATTAAATCCAGATATCTTAAAAGATTCTTCTACTTCTCCAAAATCTTCCATCATCTAAAATGATCAAGTCTGTCTCCACATATAAGACTGATGAAAACAATAAGTACTCCCATTGAAAATTCATGTATAAACCATAATTCCTCGAGATATCGAGCAATATTTTGGCAACATGGATTGACACACAATTCCAACTCGTTTGGCTTACTTAAGACATTCCGCTTAAGCTTGCAATGGATCTACGAACCCACAAGTGAATATAAAATATACTACCTCTTCTAGAATCGTATTCAAGAAGGTGGTTCTTGAGATCCAGTTGACATCATACTATTATGATATACTGTAATCGCTAAGTATATTCGAATGGATCGAAGAAATAAGGTTGGTGCAAAACTCTTTGCCTACCAATTTATCTTTGAAAACATTTTAATGTTCATCCATGCAAATTTCGATCTTAAAAATCAATTTACATTGAAGAGGTCGTACTTTTTCAAGTAAAATTTACCAGGTCACATACCTGACCATCATGCATGGAGTCCATTACGAATCACATGACTCTAAGCCATAGTAAGAAGTTAGGACTAGAAACAGTCTTTTATAAGTTACAGATTAGAATTCATCGCTATTAAGGAGTGATAAAATTCCACCTGACCTCCTAGGTTCCGAAGAAACAACTACTGAACAAGCAATGAGGAAAACTTTTTCCGGACCATATGCTCAGTTTGTGGCTCTTGAAACATTTTCTCCCACTCTGTCTTATCAAGAAATAATCGTATTTTTATTGAAAGACAGCATCACGAGTCACAAACGCTTTGTTCTCGTGGTCAATGTGGGATTATTGAGCACTTGTTTCATTCAAATAACTTATAAATTAGGTACGCTACCTACCCATATCGTATATGGAATGAAATCAGACTGTTTTAAATGTGTTTTAATATGGTGGGAAAAGAAATAGCAGACAAAAATATTAAGATCCAAGGTTAGTCAAATGGCTCATTTTGACTTGATAAAGACAAAACCATATCGTATAAGGTTCTGTTTCTCTATTCAACAACACCTTATCTAATAATGTGTGTTAGAGAAGTTAACTTGTGAAACTATTTCACAATACTTTTGGTGAAAATCAAAGTCAATACTTAGATATTTACATTTACGATTTACTCGTAAGTCCTTGTCTAATACTCTTGGTGATTAACTACTTCACATTGAAGCTCTTTGAACTTTTCAAAGATTTCTCATAGCAACCTCATTAAGTAGAATCAATTGTAATATCTACTTAAATCGTTGGTAAATAAAGTGAAATAGTCATAACCATCTCTGGTTGTGTTTGTTATTGGACCACGCATATTCAAATGTAATAGGGCCAATAACTCACTAGTTCGATTTCCTTTTAAATAAAAAAGGGGACGAATCATCTTGCCTTGAATACAAGATTCGCACGCACCATAAGATTCAAAATCAGATGGTTTAGGGATAGTTGTCAATACTAGCCTTTTAATGTGCTACACAATCCAGAATTAAGATTAGATTAGGGTCACCAATTTTGAGCCTTTAAAATCTATATGACAAGTAATTACTAGTTTAGGTCAAGAATATAATTACCTTTGATTGGTATGGGATAACCATTTACCAAGTATAGGCATAAAAAGATACAACGCTTGTTCTATTCACAAAAGTGAAACACTTGTGTCGTACACAAAAGTGGATACTATATTCTTTATTTAGAGGTCATGTACATAATAACGTTTATTAAAGTATACCTCTAAATCCAAAACTAGATTGATCACATTATAACTTTTATATGTCTCTATAGAAATAAAACTACAATAGTTATATTTCCCTTGTAGGTCGACATTTAATTATGGTTAGTCGTCGCACGAATCATTATTATATGCATTGAATACATTGATGAAAACCATAATGGGTATCTAATACCCAAAAATTGCATTTAGCAAAATAAATGTCGATCATATAGATATTATGGGTGAAAATAGTACACCCAATTTCTAACTCTTTAGAAAACTTGGGGCAAGATTCTTTTCTTGTGTCCTACACTGTAAAATAGAATCGTCAAAAGTTGGGTTCGACATCTTGCTTGGGTTTTGACTTTACTATTCAAAATAGTCTTGCCTTTTTCCCTTGCCTTGTGCCAAACTCGTGCCAACCTACTCTTGAACCTCGTCTTAACAATTAAGAATATAAACATCATTCTTAGTGCTCCCACTCACTTTCATGAATCTCTACTTAGACAAGTATATTAGAATTATTGTGAAGACTATTCTTCATTTCATTCATGGTTTTTCCTTCAAAAGGATAAAACTTTCATGAAGTGTCTATGGTTGATGGTTATTCATGATTTCAAATAAATCGATTAACCTAGTCGTCCCAACTGATTTGGCCTCTTTTGAGGTAAGCCTCGATAAGGAGCATTATGACGACATACCAAAATACAAATATTTTCTTTGGAGCAAAAATTTGATGTACCATTGTTATAAGAAGGCGTCACTAAATATTCAAAACGCTTTTGACTAAGTGTGACTTATTCATTTACTCTTCATAAGAGACATTTGCAATGGTGAATATGAGGATCAAAAGATAAAATTCATTTTGTCTTTAGCTACGGTGGTTTAAACGGAGATCGCAATCAAAATGCTACCGTATAAAATAATGGAAACTCCTTTCCACGATTGAACGGATTTACAAGTTCGTAGAAGAAAAATAATTGTCATTGCGCGAATGAAAATAAATATCAACGGAAAATAAACATTCATTGCTTATATATAATTCACTTGTAAAACAATTTTAAACAAGTCACTCATATAATGACCCCTCACGAAATTATATAAGTGATTCCAAGACCCATCTTTAGACAAAAATAGTCATCGCATGCTACCTTTATCTAAAAATGGTAAGTCAATACTTGACTAATTCTACACTTAGAACTCTTGGTTGACGGATTTCAACTAAATCCATCTCCTAGTCCCAAGATAACGCTTATCTCGTTGAGTCCAATCCAATTTTGGCTTGTGATCGCATCACCCTACTTACCCGAGGTAAAAAGGGACCCACGAGCGTGGTAGCCCTAATGAACACGGGGTTCATAGGTGTTACTAATTGGTAAGGCTAAATCTCAATTTTTTAAGTTATGTGAGAGGTCTTGTCAATTTTGTTATTAATGCCCTATAAGCGAACTAAGTCGGTGAATTGTGAATAACGTTGAATTGACAATCGAGAAATAAAAATGCATGTTGGCGATTTTGGCATGTGCGGAAAAACATAAAGCAAGCAATTAATAAATCCTAGTATGGCCACCTAGCTAATCTAATTAACTAGTAGATTACAAAATCGGAAACCAACTTCTTGGCCCCTAGCCTCTTCATGGCACCGTCTTTTGGGACACCGACTTCGGGAATCTTCGTCTTCATAATAATTAATTACAAAAAGATACAAATAAAATTCCTATTATACATTTGATCTAAAAATGAAATTAAATTATTACAAACGGCGATACGAGATCGCAAATAAAATTACAACCGAATCGTTATTCCCTTACATTACGGGTAATACCGATTAAAATAATCTAGGCCATACTAGGTACAACTTGCATTAAAAACTAAATAAATGACATTCATTCATTCAACAATAACAACATAAATAAAATGCTGTAAAAAATCATGCCAAAATCGCCCTTGATACTTATCATGCTCATTCTAGCTCGGTTTTATGGATTTTATCGATTTTTACCCATTAAAAATCAATAATCAACACTTAAATCGTATTTAAGCTCAAACTAATTGTCTAAACTGATTTAGAATTCAAAATTAGTCCCCACTAACTTTTTTTATATTTAATTAGTTTGAATTGATCGTATTTGCTAAATATAGAGGTTTAATCATACAATTTATGAAATAAACCCAAAATATAATATAAAAATCATAAACATTTGAAACTAAAAATTTGTACATTCTGGAACATTTCCAGGAACTCTAAAAACAAGAAAAATTTGCCCAAAAATTTTGAATAAATTTTATGAACAAATAACTTAATATTCAACGGTTTTATCAAATAAAAACCATTAAATATAGTAAAATAGTGAAAAAAATTATAAAATTTCACCAAGATGATATAAATCAGATTATAAAATGTACCAAAAATTTTCAAGACCAGAAAAGGACGTTTCATTTTATGATCATAATAATCTCACTTTATTGACTTTTATCTTATAAAAATCAATCATCATGCAAAAGTTACTTAAAAAACACGAAACTTTACATACAGTATGTACAACATGCATGTGAGATCATATCAAAATTTCATGGCCAGAATCAACATGCAACTATTTTTAGTTAACTTTTAACATAAAATATGCATATTAACATGATTTAAAGGCCATAAATAAAAATAAATAGCAAATTAATCCCTAAAATCACCAAATTTGACCACAACCATTTTGAGATCAGTAGGTATGCATGAAAATCAAAAATTTCGTGCAAACCAATTTTTAACACAAATTTTCAATTTTACCCAAGTTATCGTATAACTCGATTTTAATGCTTAAAATCGACATGCATGTAACAATTGAGCTCTGATACCACATGAAAGTCCTAGACCTTTAATTAGACTTCTCTAATTAGTTCATTAATTACATTAACTTAATGATTTAGGATCTAGTTATCATGCATGCAAATATAAAAGCATAAAAGAAAAGATAAGACCAAAACATCCTTACATTGGGATTTTCGGTTCAATATGGGCACAATATGAACTCCTTCTTATTATTCTTGAGCATGAAATTAAGTGGATGATCCTCCAAAAATAACCTCCAAAGTAGAAGGTCTCCTTCTTGTTGCACCCAAGATTAAACCCAAATAATCTTACCTTATTATTAACTAGATAATAAGTAAGATAAATACTACTAATATTATTGTATTACTACACTAGTAATATGTAGAGAATATTAGTATATATGAGAGTTTAGAGAGAAGTTGAGTATTAGAAAGAGAAGTGAAAAATAAGCAAAATCAAGTTGGTAAAAAATGAACAACCATTGTCCATTTTAAGGACATGTTGGCCGGACCTCATGTGTCCATAAGGCCTTTGATTTTTGCTATTTGATTCACATGCAATTGTAGTAGAGTATGGTCGTGTATGTAATGATTTGAATGCATGATATGTCATTATCATAAGGTTGCTTGTTTGCATAAACAAGAACAATTATCATTACTACAACTACTACCATAACCGGCCTCACATGGCTCAAAATGGTCCATTTTGATTTTTGATATTTGTCCCACAAATACTAATTAATCATATGCTTAATTATCTTGTATAATTAAGTGTTAATTTGATCATATAACAATTATATGACTCAATTAAATAAATAATATGTACTTAACATTTTAAGTAATATTTTACCATTATATCAATATATATTGGGTCCCACAATGTTTAGTTAATTTATTTTACAACTCTTTGTAAATATAATTAACTAATTACCTCTATCTCAAAACCTCAACTAATTTAGTAATTTAACGATTAATTACTAAGTTAAATCTTATTTAATCGTATTAAAATAAGATATAAATTTATTAGTCAATTATCGCATAATTGAAAAATAAACTTAATCGAATTTGAGTTCTTAACTCAATTTCTAACAATTAACTCTCGTACATATCGAATATATGTAATGTACTAATTAACTGTATCATATACAAATAATTAGTTACTATTTGGGTCTCATCCTATAGGTGTGACCTAAAAGGGATCAGTTGATTACCGCCGTCATACGACAATAACGTCAAACTCTAGTCAGGCAAGCGTTACCGATTTACGTTAATCAACTGACATGGAGTATCAAAATATACTAATCATGCCACGTATATTCCAAATGAGATTTATTATATAAATGCACTATTGTGGAGGACACTTACTCCAACATGATGTGCTCTAGGCCGGTCAGAGGGCCGGCGGCCGGGCAACCGGCCGGGAACACAAAGCCGCATTTCTACTTCACACTTATATTTTCTTTCTTAATTTCGAGATACCTATATATACCCTCTCCCTAATTTTTGTATCTATTTTTTTTATCAACTCTTAGCACAAAACCCTAGAATATTTGTAAGCTCTAATACTCTCTTAATCGTTCCTTAATTAAGCTTAGTTTCTCAAATCAATTAACTAGTTCTAGTCTCTCTTAGTGAAACTATCCTAGTTTTGGGTTTGTATTGAAGATTTTGGGTGAAGACATTCTCCCTATTCATTAATACAAGTATTGTTGGTATAAATTCTTCACCATTTAGTTGTTTATGCAATTTATTTCATTTCTAGTTAAATATTTGTCATTTGATTGTTAGAATTCCTCCTTTCTAAAGTATGGTGTTCATCTCCTTATTCTTATTGTCTAAATGCTTGCTTTTCTTCAATATGAGTGAGTAGTTTCCCTCTAGGGTTTAGGGAGAACCTAAGGGAGGATTAAGTGGGAGAATTGGTAGAGTAATTAGTAGACTCATGGTGATAATTAGAGTATTACCCATATGCACACTAGGTGTTCGATGAATTGTCTAAACGAAAGTTACACACTTTATCGAGCATTGTTTGATTATCTCTTAAGCGACTGCGGTAGAGATGATTAGACTAGTGTTGATATGAGTGATTTGAGACAAATGAGATAGCTTTGTTGAAGATTATTAATTGTTGAGACATTAGCAATTTATTCTACTCAAACTTATTACCCACTTGCCAATTACTTGACTAACCCATTGATCCCCCTAAGGTGAACCCTTTACCTTAGTTCTTCATATTTTGTTTACAACCTTATCATTTTTAGCAATTTGTTACATTTAGTAATTCGAAGTTAATCTTCTCATTCAACTCTTGTTAGGCTAAAATAGGACGCAATCGAGCTTGTAGTTGACCCCTCCATCCTCGTGAATTCGACCCCTATATACTACTTATATTGGGTTTTTCTTTAATGTGTGAATTGACGACAATTCACTATTCATCAAATGGCGCCGTTGCCGGGGATGGCATTAGGAAACTCATAGTTTGCTTTGTGTTTTAGATTTAGTCATAGTTACTTATTGTTGTTTTTGTTGGTGTTTTGTTGCTTGACTATTTGTAGAGTGCCTTGAATTATTGTCTTTCCCTAGTGTGCCCAAAACAAACTAGGAGTCTAACTTGTTTTTAAGTTGCTTTTGAGTGCATGCCTAGGGGTGAAGGGTCGTTTTTTAGCCATCCGGAGCCCGAAAGGTTGTTTAGGACTCTAAGAGCTAATACACTTGCTCGAGTAAGGAATTCAACTACGGTTAGGCGTCAACACACCAATACTTCTACCGCTTCTACATCCACTCCAACAACCGATCACCCACAAAACGACACCACTGAACCCACATTCGAAAACCCTTTCTAAAATACTCTACAAAACACACCACCAAATTCACCACCTACAACACCTCAACAACAAAACCAACCACAAATGACTACTTTACGTGACCGTAACCGACCCAATCATGATGATACCCAATCTCCGATTAACTTCGGTGTTTTGGCCCCAAATAACTTCGAGATACACCCGCCTTAAATGAGTTCGATTGAGCGGGATAGCTTTGGAGGCCTTCCCGATGAGGATGCTCATGCTCACTTGAGGAAGTTTAAGAGTATAGTAGCAATCATGAAGAGAAATGGTGTACCCGAGGAAACCCTTTGTCTAATGTTGTTCCCATTTTCTCTCAAGGACCGGGCGGAGAGGTGGTTGAATAACCATCCTCCCAACACTTTTAATACTTGGGATGCATTAGCTAAGGAATTTCTAAGCAAGTATTACCCCGCCTCAAAAACGACAATGCTAAGGAATGAGATAACAACCTTCCAACAAGAGGATGGAGAATCCTAAGGAGAGGCATGGGATCGATCCATTGATCTACTTGCCCGTTGTCCTCATCATGGAATAGCGGATTGGTATGTCACTCAAACATTCTTTCAAACTCTTCTCCCTCAAACCAAGGCTATGGTGAATGCATCCGCGGGTGGAGGTTTCGATCATTTGAATGACCAACAAGGGTTGACATTGATAAAAAAAATGGTTTGAGTCGGAGGCTAGCTATGGAACTAGAGGAAATAGCTTGAGGAGGAGTTCGAAATACCCAAGTGAGAACTTTTCAAATGCGGACACTAATGCCAAGATTGACTTTCTCACACAAACTTTTACCAAGGGTTTAGCCGAGCTTCAAAAGGCTCACAATCAAAAGTCAAGGCCATCATGTGAATGAAGCTAGTGGGTCTTATGCACCTCCCATGGTGGAAGATTATCAAACCCCTACTTGTAAAATTTGCAATGGGTATGGACACACTTTTGAAGTTTGTGGGAATAATGTGTCATATGATAATGAAGAAGGGGGTGACTTTCAACATGTGAATGCCTTTCAAGGGGTCAACAACAACCCACGTCCCTCAAGGCCTCCCTTCAAAAACCAAGGTTCTTACAATCTCAACTCCAACTTCTATCATCCGGGTTCGAGAAGTCACCCAAATATGAGCTATAAAAGCCAAAATGTGTTAAACCCTCAACACTCACAAGCTCCAACTTCCAACCCTCCGGGTTTTTCCCAACCTAGAGGTGGAGTTCAATTTCCAAGAAGAAACAACAACAACCAATTCAACAACTCACAACAAAGCCAAGGTCACAACCAATTTCAAAACTCAAGTTTCAATGATCAAGGTTACAACACTCATGGTAACTTTCAAAATCAAGGGAATTGGAATCAAGGTCAAGGCAACTGGAACCAAAACCAAGGGAACTCAAATTTCAACAACCAAGGCCAAGTTAATTTTTACCAAGTCATCCAAAACAACCAACCAAATCAAGGGTTCCACGAACAATCTTTCCAAAGCCAAGGGACAAATTTAAACCACAACAATCAAGGACCGAACTTCAATGGTCAAGGTTCAAGAGGACAACAAGAAAATTATAACAACAACCAACAAGGAAATTTCAACAATCAAAGGAACAACAATCAAGGTTCAAGTAGTCGGAATGACTATGGATTTGCACTCCCTTTGACCAACCAACCTCACCAAGAGAATGAGCCTTCCATGAGTGATGTTTTGCAACTTGTCAAGAACATATGCGGTGACCTTGAGGAGTGGGCTAGTACTCGAGAACCCTTATATGGACATGGTAAATGATAAAGTTTCATATGAAGAGCATGTTGAGGAGGGCGAAGAAATTGAAGTGCCCGTTTTGACTCCCACCTTAGAGTTGAAAGATGATGGCAAGGGAAATGGTAAAGTTGATGGAAGCTCAAGCCTTGACAATCAACCCAAGGAGGGTGAATATGGATATGTTGAAAGCGTGCCGCATGAGGAAGAGATGAGCAAGGAGGCCAATGATCAAGGAGTAGTGGTGCAACCAATAGAAAAGGCTAAGGAAACTAAGAAAACTCCCATTCCAAAGGTATCTCCCGATTCTCCACTTGTTGTTTCTGATATCCCATACCCTTCTAGAGCATTAAAGACAAAGGAAAACTTCAAGTTCACCCGATTCCGAAAAATTCTTGAGGGACTTGAAGTAACCTTGCCTTTCACCGTGGTCATATTAAACATGCCTACTTACTCAAAAAATTTTAAGGACATCTTGACTCACAAGAGGACTTTGGGTATCCAAGATGTTATGGTTATGGAGGTGGAGTGTAGTGCTCTCCTCATAAATCCTAACTCTTTCAAAATGCCTAAACATCTTGGGGACCCCGGAAGTTTCTCAATCCCTTGTATAGTAGGGGGTGTCCTAATTTCAAGGGCATTGTGCAGTAACGGTGCAAGTGTGAGTGTCATTCCTTTGACAATTGCAAAAAGAATTGGGCTTGATAGCTTGACCCACACTTCTATGACTCTCCAACTAGCGGATAGGTCCGTTAAGCAACCTTTGGGTGTGCTTGAGGACGTACTCGTTAAGGTTGTTAAGTTTTTGATTCCCACGTATTTCGCTATTCTAGATATCCCGGAGGATAGCCACACTCCCATCATCCTCGGTAGGCCCTTTTTGGCCACTGATGGAGTTCTCATTGATGTGAGGGAAGGGCGGCTAACCTTTAGGGTGGGGAACGAAACCCTTGAAATTAATCTTCCTCATTTAGTGAAGGAACCGATGTTTCATAAACCTTTCTCCATAGAAGCGATAAAAGAAGTGGTTGCAAAGGTACATGAAGAAGAGAAACATGAAGAAGAAACCCTACATGTGGCACTCCATGATGAGGAAATGAGAGATGACCATGAGGTAAATGATGAGCTTTTGAAGAAGGTGGAGGTCCTTCTCCCTCCAAAGGTACAACTCAAGCCCCTACCTCCCTCACTTAAGTACTCCTTTTTAGGTGAGGGAGAGACTTATCCCGTTATTATCAATGCTAATTTGAGTGAGCACCAAGAATTTGAACTATTGAAAGTCTTGAAAACTCATAAGGGCTCACTTGGACATACCATTGACGATATCAAAGGCTTAAGTCCTAATCTTTGCATGCATCGAATAGTCTTGGAGGAGGGTAGTAAGCCAAAAGTGGATGGGCTACGTAGGTTGAACCCTAAGATGGCATAGGTAGTGAAAACCGAGGTCATGAAGTTGCTTGAGGCCGACATTATTTACCAAATCACCGATAGTTTGTGGGTGAGTCCGGTGCATGTAGTACCCAAGAAAGGAGGGGTGACCATGGTGGAACACGAGGATGGGACTCTCCTCGCTTCTAGGCACGTGACCGGGTGGCGGATGTGCATTGATTATCGCAAATTAAATGCCGCCACCCTCAAAGACCACTACGCCATTCCCTTTATAGACCAAATGCTCGAAAGACTAGCCGGGCATTCCTACTACTCATTTTTTGATGGTTATTCCGGGTTTTTCCAAATACCCACACACCCGGAAGACCAAGAAAAGACCACCTTCACTTGTCCCATTGGAGTGTATGCTTATAAGAGGATACCCTTTGGGCTTTGTAATGATCCGGGGACGTTTCAAAGATGCATGACGACAATTTTTGCCGATTATCTTGAGAAAAGTATGAAGGTCTTCATGGACGATTTAAGTGTCCATGGAGACTTGTTTGATCTTGGGTTATTGAACTTGTCAAATGTCTTTAAAATATGTGAGGAGCACAACCTCGTCCTAAATTGGGAAAAATGTCACTTCATGGTGGAGGAGGGGGTTGTGCTTTGTCACATCGTGTCTAAGAGAGGAATAGAAGTTGATAAGGCTAAGGTTTCGGTGATAGAGAGCTTGTCACCCCCTACAAATGTGAAGAGAGGGAGGAGCTTTCTAGGCCATGCGGGCTTCTACCGACGTTTCATCAAAGATTTCCCCAAAATTGCCAAGCCTTTGACTTCTCTTCTTCTCAAGGACACCTCGTTTGTATTTGATGATTCTTTCTTGAGTGCTTTTTGTAGGTTGAAAGAGGACCTTGTGACGGTCTCATAATCCGCTCACCGGATTGGAGCCTTCCCTTTTAAGTAATCTGTGACGCCTCCGATTATGCGGTCAGGGCGGTACTTGGACAAGTTGTGGACAAGAGGCACCATGTCATCTACTACACTAGTAAGACTCTAGATCAAACTCAAGTTAATTACTCTACAACGGAGAAACAAATGTTGGCCATTGTGCATGCCGTGGCAAAATTTTGGCAATACTTTTTTGGTTCTAAGGTAGTGGTGTAATCGGATCACACCGCCTTGAGGAAATTGTTGGTGAAGAAGGATGCAAAACCAAGACTCTTGAGGTGGGTCCTATTACGTCAAGAGTTCGACTTGGAGATTAGAGACAAGGCGAGTGCGGAGAATATTTTTGCCGACCACTTATATAGGTTGACTATCGAAGATCATGGGTTGAAAGATGAGAGTGGCCCAATCAATGAGTGGCTAAGAGAAGATTGCTTGATGATGATTAGTGGAAAATCACCATGGTTTGCGGACTTGGCGAATTTTATTGTGAGTGGGTTCATTCCGGAAGAGCTAGATGTTAGAGCTAGGAGGAAATTGAAACATGATTCAAAACGTTACTTTTGAAATGACCCACATCGTTTCCGTAAGTGTGGTGATGGCATGGTTAGAAGGTGTATTCCGAGGGAAGAAGGATTGTAGATAGTGGATAGGATTCACAATTCGGCCTATGGTGGCCACCTTGGTACGTCACACACTATTGCAAAGGTGTTACAAGGTGGTTTCTTTTGGCCATTGATGTTTAAATATATCCGTTATTTTATCAAATCTTGCGATAGATGTCAAAGAACGGGGAACATAGGACAAAGAAACGAGATGCCCCTTAACAATATTCTTGAAATTGAGCTTTTCGACTGTTGGGGAGTTGACTTCATGGGACCATTCCCGAACTCTTGTGGGAATGAGTACATTCTAGTTGCGGTGGACTATGTGTCCAAGTAGATTGAGGCCGTGGCTACCCCAACAAACGATGCGAAAGTTGTTATCAAGCTTTTCAAGAATACTATTTTTCCAAGATTTGGGACCCCGAGAGTGGTTATTAGTGATGGGGTTCACACTTTAGGAAGAGTACCTTCAAGATTTTGCTCTCTTCTCATGGTGTCACTCACAAGACCGCCCTTGCCTACCAACCTAAAACAAGTGGGCAAGTGGAGGTTTCGAACCGTCAAATTAAAGCGTCTTGGAGAAGGTTACAAGTAATAATCGCAAGGATTGGTCCCAAAAGCTCCCCGATGTGTTATGAGCTCTTAGAACCGCCTTCAAAACTCCTTTTGACACAACTCCTTACAAGCTTGTCTGTGGCAAGGCATGTCATTTGCCGATCGAGTTGGAGCATAAGGCGTGGTGGGCTTTAAAAGAGATAAACTTTGACATCGACATGGCCGGAGAGAGGCGTTTCCTCCAAATGACTGAGCTCGAGGAGTTGAGACTTGATGCCTACGAAAGTTCAAAAGTGTATAAAGACCAAACGAAGAAATGGCATGACGCCAAGTTGGTGAAGAAAGACATAAGAGTTGGCGATCAAGTCCTACTCTCCAATTCAAAGGTTAAATTGTTTCCGGGCAAGCTAAGGTTAAGATGGTCGGGGCCCTTTAGCTGTTGGGATACTCTGTCGATATTGGTGTTTACCTTGTTTTTATTTATTTCGATCTGTAGACCTTATTTTCGAATAAGTGTAGTTGTAGTTATATTATTTAGATACTCTTTTATTTAGACATGGCAAATGGGTCATTCGGGTCGGGTTCGGGTCGAGTCAGTACGGGTCGGGTCATTTTCGGGTCAATAATTATCGGGTCATTTTTGGGTCGGGTCATTATGGGTCGTTTGAGTCATTTCGGGTCACTTCAATTCAGGTCATTTCGGGTCAGGTCACTCTCGGGTCGGGTCTTTCAGGTCAAGTTTGGGTTACACTTATCGGGTCACTTTTGGGTCTCAGATTAGCCTTATCGGGTCGGGTTAGTTTTGTCAGGTCTAATTTTATTAGACTTCCAATGTAAAGAAGGCAAAGGTTAAAAAAGGAGAAGTATAATACAAGAGATGAAGTAAACTACTCTTTTGTTAATGGTTAAATGAAACATTCTAAATGATGTGTGTTTTATAGTTATTGAAGACTTATAAGCTTTTATTTAAGTTTCAAGTTGTTTAAAATTTTGAAATAAATTATACTAGTTGTCACATTTTACACTTGTATGAAATTAGTTGTTTGCAATTGAGATTTTGTATGATCAATTCTGCATTGCGGTTTAACTCCATAAAAGTTCTCTTCAAGTATGGACGATTATTCAAATGACGAACATGTATTTAATACGCTAATCTTATATTAATAAAATTGACTCTTTATTATATTTTAACTAGTGTTAACGCCCGTGAAACTCACGAGATGCATCGAGGTTGTGGCGCTTTTGTCTTATGTAGTCTAATTTTTGTTTATACTATGTAGATTAAAATTATGAGTTGTCAAAGTACTTACTTTGTATGATTATTTAACTTCCGTTTATCATATATGCACGCCTTTTGTATCATATTGTCACTGCCCAAACTTAACCCTACACTGGTGATACACCCATCATTAGCCGAAAATAGTTCAACCCTATTGGTAGCGGGAGACAAATACCTCAATGTTAATTGAATTGAGGTATGCTTGTATTATTAGTTGCATATAATAGTACGCCCTTTTATCTTATTATTAGTTGTAACATGAAGGAAAAATAAATGGATCTGTAATACTAATTCTAAATTTGAAAAGACACAATATTATGGAATGTATTGTTGCATGAAGATTAAACTTATTCCGACTTGTTGCTCCATGATGACCTGGCCATAACTTAACTCGAACCACATGATCGTGTTTATTATTTTGGACTACTGATTTGGGCTTAAGAATGATTATATACGATAAATTCATAATACAATAAAAACTTAATTTAGACTTTCTAGATGGAACTGATTGTGCTCATTGAGTTAACTACCTTGCGTTGTTAGTTATTAGTACAAGAAAAGAAAAAGGTAAGCCATTATCTTTGTCAATAATGTTCCCAATAATTTGATCCAAGTCTATGTAGCAATAGAATGTAACATAATTATATAGAACCAAACATTTAAACTTATGAGTGTTATAGAATAAGAAAAGAGATAATTATAGGGAGAGAATTGAGGAGAAGGTTCAATCGAGTTAGTATATTCATCTCATTCAGGAGGTATATATAATACATTTCGTGTGGGAAACCTAATTACATAATGGATCATAAAGCCCAATGGAGATCCACATAAAACGTTTCATAACACTCCCTCTTGGATGTACATTACTGAAGAACATGTCTCGTTAAAACCTTACTAGGAAAACCCTATGGGAAAAACACTAGTAAGGAAAAGCAGAGTACATTGTCCCTCCACACGCAAACTAATCAGCTGCCTCGTTAAAACCTTTCTATGGAAAACCAAGTGGGACAAAACCTTAGATAAGGAAAAAGAGTACAACGCGTGCACACTCCCCCTGATGATTACATCACTTGTAAAACGTCATCGCTACTCATGATGTAGCAAAGTTTCTCGATCTAGGCAATAACTATCATCGTACTTGATTGACTTTATAAATGTCTTCAATTAGTAGGAATGGTAGATTGCTTCAAAAATCATAATATGAAGATTGTAATTTCTGCATCTTCACTTCTAGTAAACTTGTCACTTTTGCGGTTGAAAATACTGCACCTTTTCTTTGAGTGATCATATCATTAACAATGTGCATGTATATGATATGTGACTAAGTTATAAACTATATGATGTGAAATAATGCAATGATGTAGTAGTAAACTAATATGAATTTGCTTAACTTAGACTTTATATGCATATGATGACTCAATAATGAAAACTGTACAATGTGTTTCTTAATCTCCATACATTGAATGAATTTCAGGTTAATGAGCTCTTTATAAATATGTCGACGGTCGAGTGGACTTATGAAGTCCTTATTCAATTGTCCATTGAACATTGCGCGCGAACGTATATCTGTTTCATATCGATATACTTTCATGATCATACTAGAAGTGTCTAGAATCGACATTCTTCATATATCACACGGTATGTGTAATTCAATATGATAAAACTTCTCTTGTTTTACCAACTTCACACGTACTTCCTCCCCCTAAGGTGGTAAAAATTATATTCAAGATAGATTGCAATCATTTAAAAACCACCTTAGAATGTGATTTCCCATATCACATATAAATGAGATTTAATTAATGGGCATAATTGTAAGATTTTCTAGGATATATGGGGAGTAGAGTATGATGTAATTGACTATTAATGTGCTAAATCAAAATGTCCAATTTAAGAATATCAACTTGCTTACATAGTAATAATCAAATTGTGAACTGCTATAGCACAAATTACTCATATTTGAGTATGTGGTCTTCAAGCCACTTGAAAACAATATCAATTTGTACAATTGAATATATAAGGCTTTTGTCCAACCTCGAGCATTGTGCAATTTTATTGTTTAGATTTTTAAATGTCAATCATACCCAATTTTAGTATAGGTATTGCGTGTGATAAAATGTATATACAATACTTGAAAAATTCTGAGCACATTACTTTTTGTGGAGTTGGATATGCCTTAATATGTGCAATTGTGCACTTACTCGGCAAATTTAAAGTTGGATGCTAACTTGTAATTAGCTATTATATAATACGTGCTTAAAATAATGTATTTTCATATGGGTAAAGAATGATGTGCTATGACACACCTTTAGTGTCTCATTTAAATAGAAACAAATGATTAATATCCCTTCGAAAAACTGAAGACGTAAGAAAGTAGAAAAATCTGGGTAAGATTACTCCATAAATAAATTAGTCTCACATTAAATTTATAGGAAATAAAAGCGAACTTTAAGTTCAGTCCACAAAATATATGGATCTTTAACAGCTAGATACTGTGCCTTTAAAGATTCATCAAGGTGACGATGAATAAAAATCAAGGCCTTTAAACGAGCCGCAACGAACTCTTCATTACTCTCAATAATAGTTTTCTCGAGAGATGCAGCACTAAGGTGCATTTCAACGTCTAAAATCCATGACAAATAGTTCTTTCCCGATATGTGGAGGGCAAGAAATTCCAATTTTGAAAGATTCGACATCTGAATTGATAGAAGACTGTCTTAAATTGCAATGACAGGAGACTATCTCGCATTATAGGAGAATGTCTCGCGTTAGTTAGATATAAGGTCGTCTCACGTTAATTAGATATGATTTCATCTCATGTTAAATAAATATGAGATCGCCTCACGATAAATAGATGTGAGTTCGTCTCACAATAAATAGATGTGAGATCGTCTCACGTTAAATAGATGTGGGATCGTCTCACGTTAAATAGATGTGAGATCGTCTCACGTTAAATAGATGTGAGATCGTTTCACGTTAAATAGATATGAGACCGTCCCATATTAAATTAATAGAAAACCGTCTCGTATTAAATAGATAAATAGGTAGAAGACCGTTTCACATTAAATTATTGCTTAACATTCGACATGAGAGTGACAAGGGACTGGTACCACAAGAAAATAATAGATAATATCGTTACAAGCCGAACAATCTAATGTCTAATCTATATCTATATAAAACTATAATAGAAGAACCACTACTCATTAAACTTGACACATGTCACTATATCCTTGATTCTTTTCCCGCCTAACTAAAGTCTGCTGCTAACCCTAAAGTAATCTTGGCCGTACTCTTTCGACATTCTGTTGTGGGCATAATTTCCTACCATAATTACCTCAATTTCCTATTTTATAAAATTGTTTCCCTCTTTTGATGATTCTCTCCTACTCCGTATTATCCTTTTCATAGTTCACTATGTGCTCATTCACCATTAAGCCCCCTTGATATTTAACTTTCATCATCTCTTCTAATTGAATAATAGTATAGTCATATAGAATTGAATAATAATATGTCCCTTCCGATTTAATTCAATCCAAAATGCATTGAGATTTGAGAGTTCTGCAAAGAACCAAAGACGCAGGTAAATATATATTTATCTAATTAATGTACTCTGATTTGTGATCTATATGAATTGATTCTAGAATTTGTGACTCTTTATTGCATTTGAATTATCATCTCAGGTTTCTTAATTTGCTTGGAGATTGGACTAAGGTCTAAGTTGGATGAATCTATTCATCAAAGTTATTTACTTGCAAATGTGCTTTACCAAATTTATAAAAACTAATTATGTTACTCTTCATATCCGAGTTAACCCTTTTACTTCATATTTTTCTCCAAAACTAAGAGTACACGGGATGTTAATCATGGAAGAGTACTCTATTTTATTTAATTGAATGATCCTGACCGCTACTAGAATTTTTAATGCTCTTTGTAGAAATTTGTCAAAAAATTTAGGGTAAATGGTTTGTCAGTTTTGGTAGCACTTATACTACTGTTAAGTTCGATGATAATATCGATCAATGTTGCAGTATTGCTAATTCAATGAGGGGTATCTACGTTGCAGTCTTACTGAGTATACAATTCTTTGGATTATATGACTTTGAGTGTGTTGTATGTTATGTAATTTTTTGTCTCAATTATTTAATTATTTTTAATTAGAATATGTTTTATAAAGAATAAAAGAAATCAATAAAGCACTGTCATTCCATCATGATTTTGGAAATATAAATTTCATGATTTATCTTTAACTATATAGTACGGAATTTTTAACAATAAAATAGAAAATGTACATATAGAAATGGAGGTAATATACCTATTTAGAGGCTATTTTATTGTTTGGATTGAGTTAGACAATGTGTTATAATACGCACTCCCTCCATTTCGGTCATTTGTTTACTATTTTCATTTTTGGGTGTCTCATTCATTTGTTTACCTTTCTATATTAGTAAGGTAATATATGTGTAATTTGATATCCCAATGGGACTATTGTCATCTGCTCCTATTCACAAATGACCCCCTTCCTTCTCCTTAATATTTGTGCCAACAAAAGGTTAATAAATGATCGGAACGGAGGGAGTATATGATTTTGTTCAGCTCATTACCAAGTTATCGAGTTATTTTTAACCATCATTTATCATTTGTAATACTTCTTCTTTAATGTCATGTTGTGTCTTTTCTTCTTACGTGTACATGTTTATGATAGGATTATGCAGAGGAGTACTCCTTAAATTGATCAGATATAAAATTAATAACATGTAAAACCATTATGGAAAAGTACATCTCCGACTTCGCTATTCATGATCAGTAGGTCTTGCTTAAGACGGGTCGGATCTTGCAACGGGTATTTTGTGAGAGGAAATGAGTAGAGGGGACAAGGTGGGCACCCCCCATGTGCTATCCACTCACCCTTGATGGGTATTTTGTGAGAGAATATGATATCCGTCTTAAGCTTAAGACGGATACCTCCGTCTTAAATAAGAATTTGTGATTCATGATAGTTAAAAAAAATCATGCATCGGCACACTACTCCAGACTATATATTATACTTTCTAAGATACGAATATGACTTTTGAGGAGAGGATGTTCGTATGACCGTATCAATGGCCTTCAAAGTTCATACTACATTTATCCTATGCCCATCTGATCGAAGTTTGGATACTTTTTATGTATATGTTTTACTATTATTTAACAAAAAAAACCCCTTTAATCTGGAGTATATAATGCCTGATATTGCTTACCCCCCCTAATTTACCATATAAAAATGGTCTATTTTCCAATTTTAGCAAGGAAACAATGATTACCCAAATTTTCCCTTAATTAATTATCAAACCTGCCAACATTGTATCAAATTCCTTCAAATTAAAGGATATATATATATATATATATATATATATATATATATATATATATATATTTTCCTGAAATCATCCCAAATTATCAAGTATAATAACAAAAATAAAATAAATGGAACATCATTTGGTAATTTTAAATAAGTTCATTCCGAATCCTATTTTATTTTTCTTTCTATTTGCAACAAATATATGATAAAAAAACAAACTAAAAACTTGGCCACTTGGTGTAATTTGTACATGAGTGAAGTTGGTAACATAAGTCACTACTCACGAGTATATAAATATAATACAAGACACAAATATAATCAAGGTACATATTTCACACTCATAAGTATTGCTATTAGACATGGTTGTATGTATAAATGTATAATATCATACACAAGCACGGTGACGATTAAAAGTGGTGGATGATAACTTCAAATTTTTAAAGTGTGACTAATAACATGTATAGGGGATATAGAGTGCAACTATTACACCAATTAGAGAAATCATCTACTCCATTTAATATCATAAATTGTTCTTCTACATTTGTCCATTCAAATTAATACCATAATATCATCTTAAAACCATAAAATTTTTAAGGTTGATTTATATAACAATCTAAAATACTATCTTTATACGCTCGTGCAACTTTGCACGGGTCCTAAACTAGTACTATAATAAGTACAGTAGGTCTTGCTTGCGACGGATCGGATCTTGCGACGGGTATTTTGTGAGAGGAAATGGGTAGAGGGGACAAGGTGGGCACCCTCCATGTGCTTCTCCACTCACCCTTGATGGGTATTTTGTGAGAGAATATGGTATCCGTCTTAAGCTTGCGACGAATAGTGTCCGTCACAAATGAGAATTTGTGTAATAAGTATGGTGTATTAATGAAAAATGATCCCAGCATATAGACGGTTTGGAAAAAGCATTGACTATTCATGAATTTACTTGAATTAAGGAGCAATTGGTAATAAAGTAAATTGATGTGATGTACGGATAAGGCAATGTAAAATCAAGGCACAATTTCAGATGGCTGAACAATAGACTAGCAACACAAATAAACTAGCATTATGATACTACCCCTTTCCCAGCAATTTACCAACGGTGCAAAATTCACCCTAAAGCAATCATTGACGACAGTCGACAAGAGATCTATGAATTTAATATTGCCAAATTAACTACCTTATTACTCCTATATCATAATATGTGAGTGTAATTGATAATTATGATAAAGAATGGTAACTAAAACGTACCTGCTAATTAGTGGTAGGATAAATTGATCTATGAACGGGTTCTTAAGATTGTTTACTCATTCGGTTAGCGTTTCGTGCAGATAACGTGTTATAGAATAAGAAAAGAGATAATTATAGGGAGAGAATTGAGGAGAAGGTTCAATCGAGTTAGTATATTCATCTCATTCAGGAGGTATATATAATACATTTCGTGTGGGAAACCTAATTACATAATAGATCATAAAGCCCAATGTACATCCACATAAAACGTTTCATAACAATGAGAGGGTTAAACTTATCTATTATTAGCTCAGATTGTGAGAAACGCTGCATTTACTTCTCGTTTAAAAATTAAGGTTGTGAGTGGTCACCCAATAAAGTAAAGTGACTTTCTCACATTTCGAAACAATTACTTCTCTCTTCAATATCTCTCAATATATAAAATTAAATAATCCCTCATATTCAATGTATTCTTCCCCTTTCATTTGTACTCTTAGATTAAGAAAAGAATTTTGACCACACAAAACACACTTTCCCACACACAAATGAATTTAGACCACGCAAAACACACTACCCCACATCCAAAAAAAGGAAATAAGGAAGAAAACATGAATAACTTAAAAAGGAAATATGAAAGAATATCCTGAATAGGATGGAGTATTAAGATATGTATACTCATCTGAAAGAACTTTTCATAAGGAATTTAATGGTATCATTTTTATAATTTTTGAAAAAATATATTTTCTTAAATGTTAAAGTCAAATGCTTACTTCGAAAAATCGAAACGTCATATATAAAAAAAACGGAGGGATTAACAAAAATATGCTTAGAACGATAATTCTAATGATTAGATAAAAAAAGAACAGCAAGTCTCCCTAGCGGCGAATATGCAAGCTTTTAGTGGGTAAGTTCTCACACTTGTGTAGATAAGACAAAACACATGAAATTTCAGATGGTTTAATACATGAGTCGTCGCAAGGACGAAAATGGCCGTCACACGCTTGCAACGGATAATCCCATCACAAATGAGAATTTGTGAAAAAAGGAAAATAGGAGTAATTGACAATGTGAATGACACAGCTCCGAAGACAAATGATCGCAACTGAGAGAGTACATATTTACTACTCCGTATTTAGTACATTAGAAAACAACCAAACTAAATAAAGCAATTTATACACTTAGGCACTTAGCTATATCAATAGTTCAATACATTCCTATTAAAGACAAACTAAATAAATAAAATAAGTAAAAGTGGCAAGATCACCGTAAATAACAATAGCCATCATCAGTTAATCCAATCTTCACATTTTGTCTCCTTTTGCAAATCAATCTACCCCAAAATTCTATCAAAAAACCAAGAATCCAAAATCAAGTCAGCGCCGCTAACAAAATTGACGCCTGATATACAATAATGTGAGAACAACTTCCAAAGGGTTGTAATACTTTCCCTAAGAGGGATTTATTCATCCTCTAATTTGCCGCATAAATTGCCTGGAGTGGGGTATAGGGTCTGAGTTTTTGGCGTGGCCGCCACGGTGAAATGCGATAACTATGAGTCTATGACATAGTGGCAGAATAAGAGGAGATATAAAAATGTGTGTTTAATATTATCTCAAGTGATCTGATGTACCCATGATGAGGTTGAAAATGGAGGCCATGGCGAATACGATAGCTATGACTGATTTGGTGTTTAGGCACCGTCTATGGTGGATGGCGTCGGGGTCATGATACAACCTCAGTCGTTATGCCCAATTTTGCGGAGTCGAACACAAATTTGAGGGTCGGAAATGTATGTTTGTTGTAAACATATATATATATATATATATATATATAGATTTAGGATCCGGTGGAAACGACCACTCGGTGGAAAAAGTGGAAACGACCTATATGTACCCAAATAACCCACGCCTGAGTTACAGACAACTAATTTCATCTCCAATCACACATTTATATGTCCCTGACATCAATTCACACATCTTTCACACTAAATAAAAAATACACGTCATTACCCACCACCGCCAGAATCCGGCAATCAACACTGATCGGCGACACCAAGTTCCGACACAGACCGCCGCGTTGACAAGACATTGGCTGAAAGACCGCCGTCGTTGTCCTTATTCCGCAGCGCCGTCAAACCGATTCGCACCACAAGAAATCTCCTCTTCATCATCAACTTTGCTTTCTCTGTCCTTATCACCATATTCATCACTATTGGAGCTAATAAATTAGTGTATATGGTTTAAATATTGATGTACCCTATATCAATTTTGTTGTACCTAATGACTAGTTTTGTGTAACTATCCACTGTTTAAATGTACATTGATATAGATACACAAAACTACTTACTAGGTACGTCAAAATTGGCTTGAGATACGTCATAATATAAACCAGATACACTAAATTTCGTTTGATTAAAAACCACGCATAGCTCCTTTCCGACCATTATCAACAGCCACCTTGCACCGCCAGCGAAAACCGTGATGCGCAAGGATTCAGGTAGTTGGAAAACCTTCGATTTCAGCAACGGCGAAGGCGAGAACGGAAGGGGATCGGAAGAGGGAAGAGAATAAGGCGTGACACGGCGCCCGCAAAACGCCGAGGACTCTATAATTCCTTCAGATATTGTCGCTATTTGGGATGCATAATAGAGGCGACGAAGGTATTCACTTCACGAAGGTGTTCGGTGGTGGTAGACCGGCAAATTTGGTTGTGATTGCGTTGGTTGCCGTAGTTTTGTGGTGGTGGTGGTAGGCTAGTAGATAGGGATGAATGATTAAGTGGGATTTGGGTTTGGGTAGTCTGTAGATGACGAATAATGGTGAATGACTATTGCTGTTATAATTAGGAGAGAGAGTGTAGTATTTACTTATTAGTAAGTCGTTTCCACTTTTTCCACCGAGTGGTCGTTTGCACCGGATCTTGACTCTATATATATATATATATATAGAGTCAAGATCTGGTGGAAACGACCACTCGGTGAAAAAAGTGGAAACGACTATGATAAATCCCACAACCAAACTTCATTTATATAGTTCCCCCAAATCATATCCCTTCCTACCTTAACATCATCAGCCCACCATCCAAATTGCCTCATCAATGTTCATCACCTATCATTGTTACTTACTTATCGTCGCCACCAACGCTCCGTCGTCATCGCCGGTGACGATGGCCAACAACTACAATGAATCGTCACGTGATGTCCGACGTAACTCCATCATCACCATTACATATCATCGCAAATTAATCCCTGTTGTCTTCATCGGCGACGATGGCCAACAACTCCGGCGAATTGTCGTGTGATATCATAGCAGCTCCATCATCACCATCACCGATCAACCGTCGTCGTCGTCGCTTCTAATTCATCGAACACTTTGAAACACCGACGAACCTGGTGCTATGCCTTTGATCTACAAACTCCGGTGACATCTTTGGTTATTTCAGTGGTACACAACGTGGCTATAAGTAATGTCGTCGGCGCCGTTGGATGTTAACGGTGCACTCAGTATCGTACTTGCATGATCGCCTGCAGGAGTGACGCTAGTATAGTGACGGTGGTGGGTGTTGTTCAAGGATGCGTGGTAGTGGTGCAATGATAGTTAAGATGGTGGTTATGCGTTGGTATTTTTGGGTGGTGAATAATTTTTTTTTAAAATTAGGGTATATTAATGGGGGATTTTTATTTGGAGTTATCATGTATTTAGGTCGTGTATTTGAGCACCTAGAATAATATTTTGTGTACCTAAAATAATATTTTATGTGCTCCTTCCAACCATTATCATTGTTGGATCTAAGCAAATCAGTGTATCTGGTTTATATTTTGACGTATCTCAACCCAACTGTGATGTACCTAACAACTAGTTTTGTGTATCTATGTTAATGTACATTAAAATAGTGGCTAGATACACAAAATTAGTCATTAGGTACAAGAAAATTGATCTCAGATATCAATATTTAAACCATATACACTAATTTTCTAGCTCCAATAGTGATGAATTTGATGATGGTGACGGAGAAAACAAAGTTGATGATTATGAGGATTTTTCATATGGTGCAAATGGTTTGACGGCGTTGCGGATACTTTAAATATTGATGATATCGCCGGTGAAGGTATAGCCGGAGCTCCTGCGTCAGGGAAGTGGCCTTTTATAAGTTCACGGCGCTGTTTGATGGTTTGCGGTGATGCATCTCGGTAAGTTGTTTGTACGTAAGGTGGGATGTGGAATAAGGATGACGAAGGTGGCTCTCCGCCAGTGTGTTTTCAACGGCGACGATTAGTGCTAGAAGTTGGTATGGCCGATGAGTGGTAATATTTAGATTATGGCAGTGGTGGTATATGGGGAGGAGTATGTTGGTTAAGGGTATTGTATGTCTGTATGTATTAATAGTGGGGTTGGTAGTGTCTTGTTTTATAATGTGGTTGGTCATGTCGTGTGTTATTAATTTGGTGGGTAGTACGTTTCCACTTTTTCCACCGAGTGGTCGTTTGCACCGGATCCTAAATATATATATATATATAGGGTCAGGATCCGGTGAGAACCACTAACATAATGAGAACCGTGAGAACTCTCACTAAATCTCCACCAAATCTTGTTTCGAAAATTTTGATACATCATTTACAATTAGATTAGTTTATTCAAGCAAAATATTTGCAGTAAGTAAACAAAGTTTATTGATTATATTAAAAAATATGTACTTAATGTACATAAATTCAATTAGGTAAACTAAAACTATTCTAAATGCATGAAAACAAGCAGCAGGTGCATGAAAATTGTTACATGCACGAAAACAATTGCTCGGTGCATGAAAAAAACTAGCTCTAGATACATGAAAATGAGTACTAGGTGCATCAAAATTTTTAGATACATTAAACTGACTACTAGGTGCATTAAAAAGAGTAAAATATATTTCGACTCGATTTTCGTCAGTAGCTTATAAATTTTCGGCCAAGAGATGTGTTATCTAGCCATAATATTCTACGCCGAATCCAAATCTATCGTTAGTTTTAAATAATAAATTTTGTAAGGCGGAGTTCTCACGGTTCTCATTATCTTAGTGGTTCTCACCGGATCCCAAT
>JAIUZE010001545.1:0-44911 GCA_022085475.1 Heliosperma pusillum | reverse complement strand
TGTGTGTTCCCGGTTGCCGGTTTTCAAAGTTGTAAGGTTTACTTTGATAGGGGTATGGAGTGAAGGCGGTGGAAGAGAGAGGGGGGAATTGCGTAGAGTTGAAACTCGGGTCTTCTTGAAAGAATCAAATGATGGAGTTTATGTTTTGATATTCACAAATTCTCATTTAAGACGGGGTATCCGTGTTAAGCTTAAGACGGATACCATATTCTCTCACAAAATACCCATCAAGGGTGATTGGAGAAGCACATGGGGGGTGCCCACCTTGTCCCCTCTACCCATTTCCTCTCACAAAATACCCGTCGCAAGATCCGACCCGTCACAAGCAAGACCTATTGTTTAATATTTGGGTGGTGGTTGGGGGGTCACTCGATTAATTGTTTTACTAGTGAGTGAAACAATGTTTTATTGGGATTCGCAAGATCTGACCCGTCACAAGCAAGACATATTGTTTAATATTTGGGTGGTGGTTGGGGGGTCACTCGATTAATTGTTTTACTAGTGAGTGAACCAATGTTTTCTTGGGATTCTAGTTTGAATCGATGGGGTAGGTAAGATCGAATCGATAGAATCGGATCGTAGGATCGTAAGATTCTACGAATTAACTAAATATAGTTTTTTATTTGGTAAATACGTAAAATTGAAGATCAAAATACAGTATTATTAATATTTATCCATAAATTATTGATGATTAATAATTTTAGTGTCATTTTATGAACATGTTTGTACAACTTACACATGATTCGGATTTTACAATGTTATTATATAAAATATATATTTATTCCTTTTCCTATAAAATCGGATCGTAGAATCGTAAAATCGTAGGATCGTATTATGATCCTACCTCTAAAAAGTTTCCCAAAAATAGGATCGTAAGATTCTACAACCACAATAGAATCGTAAGATCTGGAATCGGTCAAACGTTTTTGGATCGTAAAATCGTATAATCGTAGGATCGAATCGGGATTCTGACAACAAATGCTAGTGACTATGAGTTTATGTTTTAATATTTGGGGGGAGGTTGGGGGGTCACTCGATTAATTGTTTTACTAGTGACGATAAGACTATCTCAAAGTAGAGATCGCGTTAATTAGTATAAGACCTGGTTAAATTCTTAATCTCACTATATTTACTTTGACCTACTTTTACCCTCTGAGGTAGAAAGTCACGACCTAGGTCATCAACCCAATTATTTTCCATTTTACATCATTTTCAATCATTTTCCACATTCGCTACCCCACTTTTTCTTAGTGTTCACTAATATGAGTCTTTACCGTTAAAATTGTTGTTCTAGTAATTTTTTATTAAAAAAATAGTCACATTTTCTCCGTTGTGGGTTTAAGACGGAAAAATACTCATATTAGGAGACTTCTTGTAATTGATTACTAATGGCTCATCAATCCTTATTCATTCCCAATGGACTTAGCAGTCTCTGTTCATTCCCAATGGAGGACAAATACAGCTAACCACCAATAATGATTCATGTTTTGGAGATTTAGCACTGCATCTTTCTTATTAAATGAAGGGATTTGGGAACTCAACGACTTCCCTATATATATACACAGTTGTTGATGCTTAAGTTACATCTCATACATCGGATTATACTACGAAGGTACATCTATATTTGAAACAGGAGTGTAGAAGCAACAACAGTAAACCAAGTGAAGTTTAGTTTAAAGTTACTGGTCGATCCTAAGGCCAAAAAGGTTGTATTTGCAGAAGCGAAAAATGATTTCGTGGATTTCCTATTCCACATTCTGTCTTTGCCACTTGTGACGATTGTTAAACTGTTGAACAATGAAGAAATGACGGGCAGTTTAAAATCTCTGTACACGAGTGTCGAGTCCTTGCAGACGGAGTACTTTCTGCCAAATGAGAATAAAGAGACCGTTCTCCGGCCCAAATTTCCTATCAGTCTTCCAGTCTTGTCATTATTAGCAATGATCCTACACATCTTCTCAAACAAGGCAACAATAACACAACAAGCAAGTCAATCAATCATCCCCTTAAATCAAGCATTATATGATTCATCACATATTGTAATTATAGCAAATATATTCTAAATAGGCTAGTATTCATTCTATATATATACATAGACAATCACCTTGTAAATGAATTCAGTTTTCAAATAAGAAAATAAACCTTGTTTATATGGTATCAAAAAGCTTTAAACGATCCAACCACAACCTCCTCTCAACCCGAGCCACCACCACCTTCAAGCGCTCCTCTGTTTCGCCTAACCCTTTCAACACCACCTCAGCCATGACTAACCCAGATAGCAACACCATCCCAAACCCACACGACACCAGCAAGCCCTTGATCTCGATCAATCTCGGTCATTGTGTGAAACTGGCGCCACTAAACTATGTTTCCTGGCGATTTCAATTGATGAATATCCTATTTGGGTACAGCCTTTTCGGCTTCCTGGATGGGTCAACCACACCACCACCACCTACTGTCGCGGGCAACGACAACCAGGAAAAATCCAATCCCGCCTATCTCTCGTGGCTCAAGCAAGATGGCTTGATTTTAGGGGCTCTTATGGGCACCCTAAGTGCCACTGTTCAAGCACTGATTGTACGTGCTACCTCTTCAAAAGAAGCATGGGACATCCTCTCGAGCACCTATAACAATCCTTCTCGAGCCCATGTCTTACAACTCAAAGACCGTTTAGATTCTATAGTCAAAACCGCTGATCAATCTATCAGTGACTATATGAATACCTTCAAAACCTGTATAGATCAATTAGCATTACTGGGTAAAACCGTAGACCCTGATGACGTTGTATCCAAAGTCCTTCGTGGACTTGATTACAATTTATATAAGTCCGTCATTGACACCGTAAGAAACCGTGACAACTCGATCTCCTTTGAGTTGCTTCACGAAAAACTGCTGCACCAAGAACTTCTGATTAAGCAACAACCATCATCTTCATCGGATATTTTCCAACCCACCGCAAATTTATCTTATCGCCACAACAACAATTTTCGTGGCAACAACCGCAACAACACCTCTGCTTCCGCTCAATACACCCCTGCTTCTGCCGCCAATAATGCCACACCACGACCCTTCAAAGGGCGTTGCCAATGGTGTCGCCAAATAGGACACGTCATTGCTAATTGCCAACACTTCCGCCGATTCTATCCCAACATTACTTTCCCTGCTCCACCTAACAACCAGTTTCCGAACCCGCCTCAGGCGCATACCGCTACCTCGACACCAGTCCCCAACCAGAACTATCTCTTGGATAGCGGGGCTTCGCACCATGTGACTCACGATCTCGACACCCTTGCTCTACACTCACCATATTTTGGCCCGGATGATCTAATAATCGGTGATGGATCGACCTTGGAAATTGCTAACATAGGTTCATTTCAATTACCTTATTCTTCCCTTAAGTTTAATAATGTTTTACATGTACCTAAAATTTCTCGTAATCTTTTATCTATATCACAAATATGTCGTGACAATAATGCCTATGTAATTTTCTCATCATCGTCTTTTTGTGTTAAGGCAATTTCAACGGGCAAGACACTACTCCAGGGCAAGGCTAGAGACGGAGTCTACGAGTTGAGCAATACGCAACCAATGGCTTATCTAACCAAGAAAGGCTCAACTCACCTTTCATGGCATCATCGTTTAGGTCACCCTACCCTTGATGTAATGAAATATATCAATAAAGATACCCCATTTTCTATTTCTAATTTTACTTATTGTGATTCGTGTCAAATTAGCAAAAGTAAAAAACTTCCATTTTCGCAATCAACATTTAAAACCAACGCACCGCTAGAACTAATATATTCGGACCTTTGGACGAGCCCTATTTTATCGCGCGAAAATTACAAATATTATGTAATCTTCGTCGACCATTTTAGTAAATACATTTGGTTATTTCCGCTCAAGTAAAAGTCCGAAACCACTCAAGTATTTTTACGCTTTAAAGCCCTTGTTGAAAAATACTTCAACAAACCAGTTAGACAATTTTTCTCCGACAATGGCGGAGAATTTCAAAAATTAAACACCGAACTTCTGAACAATGGCATAAGCCACTTCACCTCTCCACCACACACCCCCGAACATAATGGGTATGCCGAAAGACGTCATCGACACATTGTAGAAACGGGCCTTGCTCTAATGTCTCACGCAGGATTACCTACCAAACTATGGCCATTTGCATTTAGTACAGCCACATACCTCATTAATCGTCTTCCTACTAAAGCATTAAATGGCGACACACCTTATTTTAAATTACACAACTCAAAACCCGACTACCAAAAACTACACAACTTCGGGTGCCTTTGTTATCCATGGCTTCGGCCATATACAAAGCACAAACTTGAATACCGTTCTATCCCATGCATCTTTGTTGGATACTCCTCCACTCAAAGTGCATTTCATTGTCTTGATCCGAAAACCAATAGAATTTACACATCTCGCCATGTTAAATTTATCGAAGATGAACTTGCATACAACACTCTACTAAAAAAGGACCCCTTCCCTCCGACCCACAACGACCCGGATGAGTGGTGTCAACTCGTCCTTCCTATACTTCCAACACCTAGTCCTTCTCCTACACCGTCCCCTCTCCCGGCTAGACAATCCACACACCCCATTCACCACACCTACACTCGAAAAACAACCACTATGACCTCCACTACTCACCCACAACCCGACGGCCCCACCACTGACGTCCCATCATCCGTCACTACAAATCCTAGCCCGTCCTCACCTCCTCCCTCCTCCAAATCCACCTCTCCTGTCATTCCACCTCGCAATATCACCACCCGACTAGATAATAATATACGCAAACCCAACCCAAAATATGCTAACCTAGCTCACACTGCTCTCACTCCACATTCACTCCCTAAAACTGTCAAGCAAGCACTAGTACTTCCTCAATGGCGCCAAGCCATGGACAACGAATTCCTAGCGCTCACAAACAACAAAACCTGGTCCTTGGTTCCTAGAAAACCGTCCCACAATATCATCGGTTGCAAGTGGGTCTATCGGGTTAAATACAATCCTGATGGGTCCCTCAAACAATACAAAGCTCGCCTCGTCGCTAAAGGATTTCATCAAAGACCGGGAATTGACTTTAATGAAACCTTTAGCCCAGTCGTAAAACCCACAACCGTTCGTCTTATTCTCTCCCTTGCGGTTATGCAAGCTTGGCCTTTACGCCAACTTGATATAAACAACGCCTTCCTTCAAGGCACACTAACCGATGATGTTTACATGGCCCAACCTCCCGGCTTTGTCAACACAGCACACCCCGACTTCGTCTGCAAGCTCAACAAGGCAATATATGGCTTAAAACAAGCTCCTAGAGCTTGGTACACCGAACTTAAGACATATCTTGTATCCTACGGCTTCAAACAATCCATCTCCGACTCATCCTTATTCCTTTTACAAACCAAAACTACTTGTCTCTACATGCTGGTTTATGTGGACGACATCATCATTACTGGACCTAATCAAAACCATCTACAACAATTTATAACACAACTAGCTCAACGATTCTCGTTAAAAGACCTTGGTCCACTTTCATATTTTTTAGGAATAGAAGTAATTCCTAACCATCTTGGTATACATCTCAACCAATCAAAATACATACATGATTTACTAACTAAATACAATATGTCAGACGCAAAACCAAATGTCACACCTATTGCTACTGAACAACCTCTCACTCGTGAAGATCACAAACCTATTTACAACCACTCGGACTATCGCGCAATCGTTGGGAGCCTTCAATATCTATCTCTCACAAGACCAGATATCGCATTTACAATCAACCGTCTAGCTCAATTCCTGCATCACCCTACTATGACACATTGGACAGCCTTGAAACGGCTACTCCGGTATCTACAAGGCACCTCCACCCATGGTATTCAACTTCATCGTAACTCACCTCTTTGCCTGCATGCGTTCTGTGATGCAGATTTTGCCGGCGACAAGGACTCTCTCATCTCCACCACCGGCTATGTTCTCTACCTTGGACATAACCCCATCTCATGGTCCTCCAAAAAACAAAAGGGACTCGCACTATCCACCACTGAAGCTGAATTCCGAGCTGTAGCTGCAGTCACCACTGAAACTTTATGGCTTCGGAACTTACTCACTGAACTTGGCATCACAATCACTAAAGCACCAGCCATTTACTGTGATAACTTATCTGCCACAATGTACGCCAAGAATCCGGTCTTTCACTCAAGAATGAAGCACATAGCATTATCCTTTCATTTTGTTCGTGAACAACTTCACTTGAGCCACATTAGAGTTCAGCACATTGCAGGAAAAGATCAACTCGCCGATGCACTTACAAAGCCCTTACATAAAACTCGGTTCCTTGAACCACGCGACAAGATCGGACTTCGGCCTCCTACGTCCATCTCGAGGGGGAGTATTAGCAATGATCCTACACATCTTCTCAAACAAGGCAACAATAACACAACAAGCAAGTCAATCAATCATTCCCTTAAATCAAGCATTATATGATTCATCACATATTGTAATTATAGCAAATATATTCTAAATAGGCTAGTATTCATTCTATATATATACATAGACAATCACCTTGTAAATGAATTCAGTTTTCAAATAAGAAAATAAACCTTGTTTATAGTCATATCGTCACTCCCCCGCCACCTTTACCCATTTCAAGTGTCCAGATCATAACTATGTAACTGATCGGAGTGGGGAAACTTGCCCTTGTTATGTTCACAACCGCGAGTATATAGAACTCTGTAAAATACCAATGTCTCAGGTTACGTTCAAATATGTCGCACCATCGTCAAGCAATGTACTTCCGGGATTTGTCAAGGACTCGGTACCTTTTATTGTGATGGATAATTTGGAGGTCAAGCCTATGTCTATCACTCTCATCAAATCCCTCGTCACTGATTTTGATTATTTAGTCGAGGATGAGGTCCAGTTTGGCCAGAAAGAGGTATATATACGGAGTATATATTTTCGTCAATTTTAAAAACAAGTCGCTTTTTATGTGGTTGCACTATACGACAGTCTCGTTACTCTCGTAGTGTAATTTGTGTATCGTGTTTTGACCTTTATGCAGGGATTGGCACTGTTGAGAGCTTTTCTGAAGACCAGGGATGTGCTGACTACTATTTTCCTAGGAAACAAAAAGTTGAACGGCAAGTAGCCTAGCTATTTGCTGTGTTTAGCAATGCTGAATACTTATGTCAAGATTAATGCCATGATTTAATCTTATTATTGTTTTTTTCTCAAAACAATCACTCCACAGCCTTTTGTTTTGATTTTTCTGTTTGCTTTGATATCATTCAGTGTCTTGTGTTTTCAGTTCACGGCATTTTTTTTTGACAAGGTAAAAAAAACTAGAACGATCCTCTATAATAAAACCAATATATTTCATCCTTTCGGATAATAGAGGTGACTTGAAGTCACCGGCTTTCAAACCACCTCGAAAGATTTGGACAAGAATGTCCAATCGAGGCCATAAAGTCAGCAACTTTATTGGTCTCGTGGAAGCAATGTTTAACCACTACTTCTTCGAAAAAGACAAGGTCTAAAACCACGTCTTTGATAATAATCGAAATTTCCAAAGGAACTTGCCAAGTTTTACGAATTGAGTTAATAACACAAAGATTATCTCTTTCAATTATCATATTCAAATTTCCTAACGATTTAGCGGTTAGAACGCCTTCTTTTAAAGCAAGCGGTTCTGCAACGAAAATGCCATTAAAATCACATGTTTTAGCTCCTAATAAGATTACCTTACCATTATGGTCTCTAATCGAGTAACCCAAAAAAACTTTATTATCAACTAACTTAGATCCATCAAAATTTAGTAACCAAAAGAAGCTTTATTATCAACCGCCTTGTTTCGTTTGAATAAGGATTTATCGCTCTAGGTGTTATTATCATGAAAAATACAAAATCAATTTCAAGATAGATAAAAGGAATTCCTATATATTAATATAAATTTTTCTTCATAAAAGAAAAATTGTTCTCCATTTTTTTTTTATTAACATGTGCCGTTAGAAAAATCGTATAAATTTTTATTGCTTTATTTTAACTAGAATGAAAATCTCCTTGACGGAGCCTTATGAGTTGTGACGGTCATTCCGCCTCCAATGAGGCCAATATAACATGCTAATTTATTTTTTTTGGAATTGGCACTACAATTTTTAGTGTACTTTTTGTATTTGTATTTGAATTTTTTTTAGTATGTTATGTAATTCATCCAACCACAACTTACTGTCCATTTCTTATTCTATAACGGCGTAAATAAATGATCGAGACGAAGGGAGTATATCCAGAATCCAGATCAAACAAAAATCTCTATGACGGAGAACGAGTTGTAATAACTAGACCAGACAAAATTGGATCTCTGTAACAAAATTGACCAAACCCGGGATCCCAACTCCATACCCGTGCTTTACCCAAAACCCAGATTGACCGACCCTCTTAAACCCGTCCGGTATGTTGATTGTTGCAAACGAATTTGTATTCATCAATAATTTTATAATAGTTGGTCCGAAATTAACCCGAACCGAAACTGACCTGACATGCCCCAATCCCAATACTAAACCAGCCAATTCGAAACTGACCCGCCCTAAAATTAATCCAGATCAAAACCCGAACCAATCGACCCAACTCAACCAAGAGACGAATGACCCGGGCCTCACTCCTCAGTCCTCACTTCCTCAGGAAACAGTGGACCCGACTGATCCACTCATTCCACACCTTACCCTTCTCCGCCATTCTATCTTCACCTTCCAAGCTTCCATGGCTTCCTACCTTTCTTCTCCATCTCCTCCATACCTTGACCCAATATCTCTCCTCCATAACTGTACTAACTCAAAACACCTTACTCAAATCCATGCCAAACTCCTCAAATCACCCAACTTTTCTTACACCCAAAACCATATTATTAGCACCAATTTACTTAGATTATATTCATCTTATGGTAATCTCAATTACGCAACTTCTATCTTCAATCAAATGCAATCTCCTCCTACTTTTGCTTGGAATTTGATCATTAGAGCTCATACTATTAATGGGTTTTCCCGAAAATCTGTAATTTTGTATAATCTTATGATTTGTAGTGGTGTTACACCTGATAAATTCACGTTTCCTTTTGTTTTTAAGGCGTGTGCCGGGTTTTTGGGTGTCGAAAAGGGGATGGAGGTTCATGGGTTTGCGATTAAAACTGGGTTTTATAGTAGGGATTCGTTTGTTAAGAATACCCTTTTGGATATGTATTTAAAATGTGGGGAATTGGGGTATGCGCGGAAGGTGTTTGATGAAATGTCTGTGAGAAATGTCGTGTCGTGGACGACGATGGTTTCTGGGTTTGTCGCGGTTGGGGAGGTAGATTGTGCTAGAGGATTGTTTGATCGAATGCCGGAGAGAAATGTGGTTTCTTGGAGTGCTATGATTAATGGGTATGTTACACACGGGAGGCCGCAGGAAGCGATTGAGTTGTTTACGGAAATGCAGGAGGAAGGAGTGATGCCGAATGAGTTTACCTTAGTTAGCTTGCTTAGAGCTTGTACAGAGTTGGGGAGTGTAAGGTTGGGTTCTTGGGTGCATGATTTCGCATTAAAGAATGGGTTTGAGTTGGGTGTTTATCTAGGGACGGCGCTTGTTGATATGTATAGTAAGTGTGGTAGCTTAGAAGAGGCGAAAAAGGTGTTTAATTTGATGGAAGAGAAGAGTTTAGCAACTTGGAATTCGATGATTTCTAGCTTGTGTGTGCATGGTCGTGGGGAAGAGGCATTGTCGCTTTTTGAGCAGATGATTAAACAAAATGTAATGCCGGATGCAATCACATTTGTTGGGGTGTTAGGTGCTTGTGTTCGAACTAATAGGGTGCATGAAGGTTTGAGATATTTCAGTTACATGATTGACATTTGCGGTATTGTGCCTATTGTGGAACATTATGTTTACATGTTTGACCTGTGGAGTCGGGCGAAGGTGATGGCGGATCTTAAGTACTATCAAGGAGATTGGACAGGAGGCAAAACTAAGGCGGTAGTGACAAATCTTTCTACACCGACATAAGCTTGAGCTTTTGAACTGAAATCATGCAGGAGACTCTGTGGAATGTTATGGTTATGGGCTTGTGGCTTATGGCTTATGGCTTATGAGCCACTGAGGGGCACCTTATAAGCAAGGTGACTAGAAGCGACAAATTTAAAGCTCTGTGAGTCGGTGATATAAGGGCAGTGGATCTATGGTAGCTGCAAGAAATGTTTTTTGGGGATACTGTTTATGCCACACCTTACTGGTTGTGACCCAACGGGAGCTTACTGTGATGGAATTCCGTGTAAAAAGAAATCGCCAGGTATATTCTTTCATTTCTAATCACAAATTGCAGCATGAATCCTGCAGTTCAAGCTCCTCTATAATGTTCTTTCCTTTGATATAAACAGATAAAGGGTCATAGAATTATATCCGGAGTGGGATGATTATCAACTTTATTGTTTGTCTAATTTGTGTAGGAACATACCAACATGTACAATTGTAACCCATCATTGCCAATTTGATGCGTAAAATATCTGGATATATATGAACAATACTATCGGCAAATCATGACGAGTATATTTCCATCTTATTTCTTATGTTCCATGGGTTGTCTAATTAGTTATGTGCTGTAATATTGACACTCAACTTTGCCAGTCTTTTGACAAAGCTTCTTCCCACATAAAGCCATTATTCGACTTCACAAGATTGTCAAATCCGACAAGCATTTGCATATGAGTCGATAAGAAGCCTTGCTAATAAAGCCTCTATAGAAAGTTACTTGTATGAGAACTGTGGCAAACTTCCCATCCTTTTCGATCTTAAATTCTTAATAGACTTTTGGTCCCTCTGACTGCAAATAATACGTCCTGCAACCCCTGCATTGAAACTTGTATGATGCAAGCTTCCACTTCAGACAAAAGGAATGGATACAAAATGACCATCTTTACGCTCATTAGTCGATTGCATTAAGCAGTCGTAACATCTCGTCTTTGCTTAGTCATGTCTTTTCTTTAACCATATCAATTGTAGACCCCAGAAATTTCTTTCAAGAGCCTTTTGGTACTCTAGAAGGACCTTTATATTTGACTATTGTTTTATGGATTGGTCATGCGGGAATTCTTTAATCAGTAGACTTAGCTTTATCTGCTATGGGTCCTCTTAATCACGGGCCTCATTAACCTATTAAGGTAGTTGATTAAAGATTGAGAATAATTACAATATTATTAATTATCAAACATGAAACCCAAGGACGGAGCTAAGAATAAGCCGACCAAGCCAATACACCAACTTTTTTTTTTTTTCAAAAAAAGTAACTTTGATTGGGATTATAGGTAAGATTGATGTTTCGGCCCTAGATAGAATTTGAACCTAGTTTAGACTTTTTTTTTACTTCAAAAAGACATTATACCAACGTTATCCCAGCAGACCTTTAGGATATCATGAGAAGGGAAAAAGTTTGTAGATGATTATTTCTTTCTTTCAGCTTTATCTCCTCCTCCTTTATTACACCATGTTTAAGATTGTTGCTTAGCATTATTTGCCTTCGCAAAACCCTGCTGTAGAGTCTTCGTTACTAAGATTCTAATCGTGGCATGAACTCTGAACAAGGGTACAACCAAACTGTGAGAATAAGCATGACGAAAATTTTAAGGTAGAGAATTTTCACTTGGGGACGCGTTTTCCGAATAGATGCCATGAATTTGGATATTGAGGGTTTCAAAGTGAGCCCAAGAGATGTTTAAGAGAGTTTAACATCGTGAAATAGGAGAACTAGTGGCCTACAACCCTTTTCCTCCTTCAGTCCCTCCCATACCAACCTCTGCTCAATCACCCTACCCGGACGGTTGATGGTAGTCAAAGTGTCAAACCTCTGACCCTTCCAGGCTCCCACCCAACACCCTTTTTTCTGATAGAAGTGATCAGCCCCTGCTCCGTCTCTCCCCACCCCCACCCCCACCCCCTTCTCCTCATTGAAACCTCTTTATTGCCATATCTTAAAAGACACTCAAGGATTTAGACTATGGAATCCATACTCACACCAGATTAAGAGACCGTTTATGAAACAATTGCTTTTGTTTCTTTACGATTTCAAGATGTGTTATAAAATCTCTCCAGTCTTCTTTCGGGACATTTACTGATCTCAAAACCGATTAATTAACGTACAAACTTGGATATGTACTCATATTGACAGTTTGATACACTTATTTTAATATCCATTCTTACACTTAGTACTTGGTAGATTGTAACTGTGGCTGAAGAAGTGACTGGTGAAGCATCATCCCAGTCATCTGTCACTCAAATTCAACATGGTTGGTGACTTGGTGTGTTCATGCAAGGCGGCATTTAGCCAATATGTGAAAACAGTAAGTGTTGCTTAGCAAGTTTAAGACGAGTCAAATACTATCACATGGTGCTAATAAAGACAAAACTTTTAGTATATTCTAGGCAACAAGTGGTGCGATTTGGCATGTATTTAATCCGTCTAAGGTTTAAGACGGTTAATGCTCGTCTGAAATGAGAATTAGTGATGTGAAAATGTACGACTATCATGTATTGAAATATTCGTACACTTAGTAGACGTAGACGTGGAAATCTTGGCAAATAATGGGCGTGTCTGGTAATATTCCCACACTTAGGACAGAGAAACAATTTGCTCAACAAGGGCTTCCGCAACAAAAGGAAAAAAAATATGATGGCGAATGTGAGCAGTGAATACCAAACATGGCTGCAGACTGTAGCCGTGTGTGGTAAAGACATGTTTTATATTCCCTTCATTTCGTTGAACCACAAGCAAGACGGTCTCTTGATTCAATTAGTTACAAATACTTACATTAACTCGCGTTATACACGAGGGGCGGTAAGAAAAAAAATTACGGAATACGTCATTGAACTTGGGATACATTGAAAATGGAGTATTTGAACTACAATGACAATGAATAAAAGATCTTTTTTTTTTACCAAAAGTAAAATATCAAATACAATGAACTCTAACTTAAATAAAAAAACTTGAACCTTCTTCTAGAATTCTTGGTTTTCAAAGGCCTTAAAATACTTGCAATAGCTGCATTGCCTCCTGGTGTTATCCAATGTAGACGTGAAGATTGATGGCAAGCAAGAAGATACAAATTAAAGCAAAAAAGATGAGGGTGTGAACGAGAATGGCGGGTCCACTAGTATGGAACCCGCTAAACTCAATCACCCTATTCCGACCAGGGATAGTCACAAGCAGCCCTGGCGTAAGGATTATGAACAACACCACCGCCACAAACACCGGCCCCCAATCTGCCATTACTCTGTCTCACACTCTCACTCGTTTTATATCGTGTTATGTAATGTTTGAGAGTTCAGTTGGTTGAAAAACTAGAAATGAAGGTATGTATATAATAGTATAATATTGACTTTTTTAATTAATTGAAAGTGAAGAAAGTGAGCAAACAAAGGATTGCTAGTGAAGAAAAGTGGTATGCTGATTATTTATGTAAAGTGAAATTGATGGAATCAAGTTAAGTTATTGCGATCCATCACGTTTAGAATAGCGATGCTGCACAAGCAAACAAAATATAACGTCTCTTTTTAGTCATTTTTTGAACTTTTTCCTACTTAAATTTGTTTTATACAAATCCGTATATATAATTAATATACTTAGTAAGTTTTGTGTAACACCATTTACAATAATATTTAAAACGGAAAATTCACATGGTACCCTCGAGGTTTGCCATTTTGCACGAAATACCCAAAATTTTGATCTAGAAAACTTTAAGAGGTCATAACTCGTGTTTACGAGATCAGAAAGTGACGATTTTTTTTTTAAATCGATCGTCTTTCCAAGTACTACGATTTGAAAAAAAAATTGTCGAGTTCGGAATTCGTAACCAAGAGATATGCTCGCTCAAAGTTTGTTCGGTCAAAAAAACTTTGACATGCAATAACTCCTAGCTACGGGATCCAAATACAATAATTTTTTTTTTCAAATCGTAGTTCTTGGAAAGATGATCGATTTGAAAAAAAAAATCGTCACTTTATGATCTCGTAAACACGAGTTATGACCTCTTAAAGTTTTAAAAATCAAAATTTTGGGTATTTCGTGCAAAATGGCAAACCTCGGGGGTACCATGTGAATTTTCCGTATTTAAAATATCCGTCTTAATAAACTACGACAAGTGTGGACTAGCGTCTATCTATAAAAAGTTAAATAAGTCATTTAATGTGTGCTTCATACGTTCTGTGGTCACTTGCGATAAACTTTACTATATCGTTTGTTTGATCAAATACTCGCTAGTGATTACTGATTACCATCGGCCATTATCTGATTTTTGATACATAACAAATGAAGGATCATAATAGCACCGAGAATTTCTCCAGCATATCAATTTCTTGACAATTTTCCGAGTTCCCAAAATATTTGTCATTCAATTTCTAATATTCAATAACTTCCCAAAATAGTTGTTTTAAAAAATGAATGACAAAAACGTCGACAGCAGGGTTCGAACCTGCGCGGGCGAAGCCCAACAGATTTCAAGTCTGTCTCCTTAACCACTCGGACATATCGACTTTCTTATTAAACCTAGCTTTGGTTAACAATTATAATCATAATTAACGCAATGAATCTGTTGCTCTTTTCTTTATTTAAGTTCGTAATAGAACTTTCTAATTTGTGAAGGCAATTTATATAAAAAAATCAAAGGGGTGTGTCTGTGTGAACTTCTCCAGAGATTAAACAGTTAGAGATATCTTGAATATCTCGACTTGAAGTGATTTTTTTTTTCCGTAATATATCATGAGTTAGCTCGATTGCTATACTACTATAATAATAGTAATCGAGCTCTATTGTCCTTGTTAGCATGAAAGAGACTTTATTTAACAAGTTAAAGACTTAAAATATATTTTCGTTAAAGGGTACTCGTAATTTGTTTTTGTTTTGAGAACCGAGAAGGCATAACATCTTCAGGTTCGAAACTTGACAAAAGTTCACAAAAACAGTTTTGCTGACATCTCTGATTTTGGAAGTCTTCTATATGATGGTAGTTGGCATTATTGGAATGATAAAATAATAGACTGCTTGTATCATCACTAATAACATCAGCATACATTGCGAGCCCCTGCTACTTCACAAAATATGACAAATTCTCGGTCCATTTTGTTTTATTCCATCATATCCCGACCTCCAAGTGTAAATGACTATTAATCCTTTACTCGATTGGATACTTGGATATGGCGATAAATGAATTTCATACCCATCTTTGTTTTATACGTTCTTCTAACACTGCGGATTAGGCTTAAGACGTTTGTCACACATACCTTAATCATCGAAAGATCAATACAAACTAACTGTAAGCTATACGTCTATACACAGAGGAAATGTACTCTGAACTATGACGAATAAGAAACCTTAATGTATGATACAATATCCATGGATAGTAGATTGGTAGGTCTTATTATTCAACTTCAATTCAATCGATTTTCCATGAAACTTGTTCGATTTCTTTCACCCATTGTACTTAGTACAGTCCCTTCGAACTTCTCCGTTGCTAGTCTTAACACCAACTCTCCCAAGCTTTACCATTGACTTAACAAATCCTGAACTGAACTTGCTCATGTTGCTTGCAAACGCCTCAACTGTGCGACGAGATTTCGGATTAGACAATAGAGTCTCATCCGAAGTAAAGAGTCCTTTCCCATTGAGTAAATTTTGGTAGTACAAATTGTCAAATGTTCTAGGAGTGTCTGGGTCAATCCCAACAACAATATTCGGGTCGACAGTTGGTGGGCACTCTTGCATCAGCTGCAGTGCATAAGTTGGATCAAGAGATGGGTCCATTGGTGTGGTTGGCGAGAAATTGTACAAGCGATTTGCAAAACGGTTACAGTGCGAAAATCCAATGGTATGTGCTCCGGATAATGTAATCATATCAATGTCACTTAGCTTGTGACTCGAAAACATGGCCTTGAGCTTTTGGTAGTCGAATTGTGGGCCCGGTAAGTTGTTTTGGACATTGGATGCTTTGGAGACCAACCCGTCAAGCCGTCCGAGTTCTACTTTGTAAGAAGGTCCTCCTGTCTGGGAGAATTTATAATTCACGCCAAGTCAATATAGTTCTGGTTTGAGAAGCGTAGATATATAGGGACTTTCATAGGTATAGAAAAGCGACTCTAGTGGAGACCCGAGTTAGATTTTGACAGGTCAATCGAGAGCACGGAAAGACATTGATAATATCACAGTTATTTGGAATAATTAAGATCAACTTACCAAGGAAACGACATCTCTGGTAGCAAGAGCGAGGATATCAGCACAAGAGACAATGCCAGGACAAACAACTTCCACTGCTTCCTTAGCCTTGATCACTGTGTCAAATCCGTCTCCAGCCAGTGACAGATTATCTGGCGCATCTCTTTCTGCGTCTCTATTCGGAGAGACAATCATAATTGATGCATCACAACCCTTCTCAACAATATGATTACATCGTTAGCAACAAGCTCTCAAGCAAAAAAGAACAAGAAGTCTTGCTATGACGGTCACAAGCTTATGACGTCTCACAACCCCAATTTCTTTTAAACTTTATTTAAATCGAGTGTGAGTCGTCACCAGTAAGAACTTGTGTGTAGTTAATTACCTCGACAAAGCAATCATGAAAGAAGAGTCGTAGAGTGGCTTGAGCTGTTACAAATGTCTGTCTGAACTTTTTCGACACGGCATCACTGACAATGCTCTCCACATTTGGGCAACTGTTCTTATAAAAACTCTTCTTCAATTTTCCAGCTTTTACATTCTCTGTACAAACAAGTATTAGCAGTATACAATATATTATCCATTTCTTCATATTAATTTCTGATTATCTTCCCCTTAGTTACACATCAAAGAAGGATCAATCACACTTATATTAGTGGAGAATGCACTAGAAATGCTAAACAATTAAACTATGTTGTCCATTAAACATGATCATGGATTCATGAAGTTGCACTAATAGTGTAACTGAATGACGTTTATGTTTCAGATAATATAAAACATCATATGCTTCTTCTTAATTGGGTATGACGCAAGTAATTACATCACACTTCTCGGAATTGGCCTTTAGCTATATGTTTAACAGTAAGTCTTGCTGAACCAAGTGGTAGCCAGGTTAAACTTTGAAGCTTGCAGAAATGCAGGAGTTGAGAGGTCATGGGTTCGACTACCAGCTGGGGCGATGATCACTTGGCCACTGCAGCCCCCGAAAGGGGTGGCTTACATGGTCCATGTGGTGGTGCGGGAATGCATGGGCCCGGGGGGATTCAACCCCCTCGTCATCAAAAAAAAAAACAGTAAGTCTTGCTTCAGGCGGGCCGACGATACCTATCATTCTAAAGCTTAAGACGGATCAAGTATTAGCTAATTGCATTTATTAATCATATGCTTGTTTTTATCCCTATAAAGGGTAATTAGTGTCTGATACAATTATTATTATTATTATTGTGCTTGTGCGCCACAGCGGAACAACGTCCAGACTGTATTTTATTTATGAAAGTGCTTGAACCCGATATCTATTTATTATTTGACATCATCCTTTTAGTTTTGCACAAATATTAACGGTGCAATTACACAATGGTAGCGTTAAGAGAAGATTGATGAGAGTCGATCAAATGAGCCGTAAGACTACATATCTATGGTAACTTTAGTTAATAATGTATGGCGGTATCAAAAGAAAAATGTAAGGGAAAAAGAGACGATCTTTTAATTCAAATGTTAAGGGACAAAAGCCAAGAAGGTGACTAGAATTTAGTGATCTTACAAAGTCAGAAGTCACAGCTCACAAGGAATGCAATATGGTTACAGAGCTGAAGGCAGATATAATAAGTCACCCTCTAATATCATGATCTAAAATGAGTCGCTCAGGCGAGCTGATATATTCAATGCCGAGTTGAACTTAGACCGTGCAGAGGAGGCAGGGGGGTTTTACAAGTCGAGTCATTTAGGGTATATTATGCACTTGACCGAAGCAACTTGTTTCTATTCTGTAGTGCTCGATCTTTGGAAAACTGAAGGATGGCAAAAGGCAGCACGGTAAAGCAGCAGCTCCTTGATCCTTGCTTGATGGTGTGATATAGGCCAAAGCTTGATGATCCCGGTAGCTTTATTGTTTGTAAATCACGCTGGTTCTACCCAGGCAAATGTCATGTTTCATCCATGTTTTTACTTTTACTGCATAGGACAACATGTATTATCAGATTAGCACAAGTTGCTACCACATCTCTTCTATTATCAACAGAAACAAAAGGAAAGAGAGAAGGTATATCATGTGGCATGAAACTGAAGAATGAAAATGGCATAAGTAACAACGCGGATTCCAATGAAAAATCCCTTGCTAAGGTCATTCATTTATTATCTTTAACATCAGTTGTAATCATTAATATTGTGTTATAAAAGATATGAAACATGCCTTTTTCCTTGCTGGACAGATCGCGGAACAAATGCCAATCCACGATTGTGGCGACGGCCAAAACTGATTGATGAAGGGACTGAGTCTGATGTACTTAATTTGGAGATACCAGAAACTAAGCCCTCCATAGTATCATTCTCCACCTGCATTGCACTTGAAGCTTCCTCCTTGTGAAAGACATGCTTACGGTGGAGTTTTTGTCTCTCTTTCTTGGACTGATGCACTTTCTTGGAGAACTCAAACGAAAAAGGAAATTTGTGCTTGTCCACAAGATGCCTATGTCTTGCTTTGTAACTCTTGAACTTTAAGCCACAAGTTTCGACCAAACATTCATACTGAAACAAACAACCAATGAACCAATCAGGAATCAGGAATTGGGTTTAGCGTAAAACACAGGACCTTTAATTCTCGTTCTGGTTATCAAAAGGATTTCTGAAGTCAAAATCACAATCAACAAAAATTTAGTCCTCCGACAAACTCTGACAGAGGCACAAAAGTTAAACATATCCACACAATCAAAAAGAATGAAGAGACGGGGAACCAACAAGGGTAGCACAACAGAAAGTCTGCTTAGACTCTAATCTATTATTCGACCATGTATTTCTAAAAAACTTGCCCCTCGCCAGAGTTGTTGTGTGTAATAGCAATGAAATGACTCTCATTACATAAATATTGAGGTCATTTATACAGACATAATAAGACAATTTCGTTCAATTAGATACTGGCACTGGCATAGTGCCAACTTCAACTTCCAAGGGACATTCTGACATACCATAGGAAATCCTCTGGCAACTTTTGCCTGGAAGAATGAATCGTGCATTTCAGATACATGGATGCTTAGCAAGCGCTGTGTTGGATAGACTCTTGAGCACACTGAGCATGATGCAGTATGTCGTGCGTTATAGTGATCTTCAAAGCTCTCCAGAGAGTTCAATTGTGCGTCACAGCCGACAATGGGACATAGAATACTCCTGCAAAAGGATAGATAAAATGAAATGGGAAATTCTGTCTATTTCAGATAATGCAAATGTTGATAATATCCTCACCAAATCTCAGCCAATATATTCAGGAAAAATATAACAGAACAGATCTTCAGGGTAAAATTAGCTAAACTAGTGAACATAGCACAAGAGCACATAGCTAATCCGACAGCATCATGTTTTACTATAACAAGCTTGTTACTCAAATAATGGGTGAAATACATTTAGCTCACGGCATCATGTATTACTTTAACAAGCTTGTTACACATAGCTAATCCGACAACAGTGAGTTAAAGTATTCAAATTGTATACCTCAAGTTGAGAGGTAAAATGTATAAACTCAAACAACAAAAAGTAGCAAGTGAAATCAAAGTAGTAGTATTATCATTAGTCGAGCCTAAAATTTATCACATTTACTTCAGGTAACTTCACTTTGTATGATGACTGAAAGGACCTATAGAGTACGGGTATTTGAGTATTTCTACTTTATTGATTATACTAATCATATTTATCAGTGCGTACTTTTAACATGCAAGTATAAACATATGATTGACAGTCTTCCTCCAGGATCATGTACATTTTCATTTTCATTATTCAGTTTAAATTCTTTTGGTCCTGTTCACCAGTACATTATTCATTTATTCCTTGTTTTTTTGGGCAGATCGACCAAGTTTCTAGGTTTTCTGTTCTTCTGCCAACAGGAGTTTATACTCCCATACTTTAGTCTAACAGAGATGGAGTACTATTTTATTAGAGTATCTTAGATTGTTTCTGCACGTTCTATGATGACATCAGAGTAGGCAAATCTCAAAATAGCATTTGCACAGTAAAAATAATTAAACTAGTGATCATAGTACAAGCAAACCATATACTGAAATTAATATTTTGTTGAAAGCAAAGAGGTAAGAGATGTCATCTGAAATACATTTAGCAAAAAAACTCAAATTTTTAAGTTACAGATTCCTAAAGCTACAAAATTCAATCAAGATTTTCACTTTCATCCTGCAAGTTTAGGGTATATAAATCAAATAGCAAAGTGAAGAAGGTAAAACATCAACCTAGAATCATTTTATTAAGCTTCACTTATTATATAAAGCGGCATACATATGTGTACCTCCGGTATCTAAATTCTAAACTAAGCAGCATAAAGTGTGGAACAAATGTTCAAAGATTATGAAGAAAGGATCGTAAAGGAAATCAGAAACAGAGAGGAAGATAATTGTAAGGGGATACCTTTCACGATCTTCCACAAACAGTTGTTGCTTTTCATCTTCACTCACGTCCAATGCAACCTGGATACAGAAAGTCAATCAGAAACAAGAATGAACCCAAGTCAAAACAAGAATGAAACCAAGTCAAGTGAGTTATAACGATTATACTAATCAATAAACCTTTAACCTTAATTTTATGGAAATTTTTAAAACATCGACAATGAACAATGAACAATGAACAATGAACAATGAACAATGAACAATGAACAATATTGAGACTAAATGATACTTGCTCCAAGAGAGTCCTAGAAATCACATACAGCGCTGAGCCGCTGAGTAGCAAATGTGGATAGAGGCTAGTGTAAGCATAAAGCTGATGAGGCCAATGGATCACTGTTACAGACTTTCAATTATTACATACATGCCGATAGAAACGGACCTATTCAGATCATAAATTCTAGTGTTCCGCTTTATAAATATAAAGGTGCTTCAGAAACGGGTGCAGAAAGACCTCAAGTAGTCCCCAAAACATGAAGAAAGTAAATATTTTAAGGAAGTACTAGTTGGAATGTTGTTTTCCATGGAGTCAACCTCATATCCAGGACGCCTACGAAGCGACATACCATTGCAGGGTACTTTGCAAAATTAGGCTGGTTGTCAAGATTGCTCATGTTGTTAAAAAAATTCAGTTATCATACCCACTCTAGGGTTAGTTGACAACCAAACTGCTATCGACATTAGTAAAAATCATGCTTTCACAAGAAGATAAAGCACACTAATTTGTATTGTCAATCTGTCTGAGAATAACTTTCTTCTGAGGTTATCTCCCTCTCATATGTTCCGACTGTTTTCCAGATGTTTTTATCAAACCCTTAAGAAGAATTAAAGACGATTAATCATATCATTATATCATACTCATGTAAGGTATGAGTTCCTCCTCCACCTTGAAGACAGTGCTAAGAACATATCAACTCAGAGAAGCGGTGCACCTTGGTATTATTTCTAGGTGATCTGAAGTCACGAATGTTTTTAAGCTTCATTAAGTAGTTTTAGACTCTTTTGGTAAATGTATGTAAAAATTCACCATCTTATTTAATCTAATGCTGGTTTTCCAATTTCATTATGCTTTAAATCTTGATCGATTTTCCAATTTCATTATGCTTTAAATCTTAATCGATTTTGACTATCTTATACCTTACATCCACAAAAGTAAAACTTATCAAACTTCAAGTCACCAAAGTGTGAAATTTCTTAGATCTCAGCTCACTAAAGTGCATTCTATCGGATCAGCCTCGAATCAGCCTAACGTCCCAAAACGGAAATTTTCCAAGCTTGAATGTCGCTAATAATGTTGTACAATAGAGACTCATTCAATGCCTTAAATCTTCTTCCCACTTTACGCTTTCAATTCCGGCAACATTTTCTCAATTTCTCCTCTCAGCATTTTCACTGCTTTCCATCATCAATTACGAATCTCACCGACGTTTTCAATAAGCAACTCCATTTTAACAACAATTCAGCAATTTCAGCAAAATTATGCTAGCAACAGTGTACTAACGAAACCCTAACTCCGCAGCGCAATTGAACAAACTAATCTAATAACGGAAAAACTATGATAATCACGAATTTCCATTAACCCTAACGTATCGCAATCGAATTAAACTGATATATTCTATAGCGATCGGCAATATAAACATCAAACAAACAAAAAAACAGTGTAATTATTGTCGCAATTTGAGAAAAAATAGGTAATTGAATGAAGAAAAATTAAACCTGTTTAGAAAGAAGTTGACGTTCAATGTCGCCGGAGTTGAAGAAAGGAGAATCGGGAGGAAACTTGCGACGGAAGGAATTCCAGTAAGGGAACTCCGTTTCTGGAAACTTGGATTTATCGTCTTCTTCAACGATCTCCATTGATATACGATTGAAGGTACGAATTGATTGATCTCACTTGTGGAATGTCAGTTGCAGGAAGATACAAGTCATACAACGGTGGTTATGGAATGTCGTTGTTCAAACCTGATTTTTTGGGTGGGTTTGAACTTTGAAATGGGTGTATTAAAATTTTAAAACCGATTCAATTAGTAGACTACTAGGGTAAAACCCGTGAAAATTCACGGGATTGTTGTTAGCTTAAAATGTTAATTTATGTACTAAACTAGTTTAGAACCCGTGCAAAGTTGCACGGGTGTATATAAATGCATTACAAAATCATGTGTAAATTAGTATATAAGTTCACCAAGATAAAATTGAAGAATATTGAGTATTTTTTAATATATATGGGAATATTTTCAATTGAAAGTCGCATACTAAAAAGGTGGAGAATATGAGGTTGTTTCGGAACTTGTATGTTTGTTTAATAAGGGTGAGATATAATTTTTAATCAAACATACAAAGTTGAATGATCAATAGTACAATTTAATTGATTTAACATATCTCTAAAACAAATGATTATCAAACCTGGTTTTCGGATAAATACTTGCACACCGTCTAAAATCATTGGTCATATTGCAATCGATAGAAGAATGAAGAATATATTAATGACGATTTTGAGTGGATAAAATCTACCGGTAGTTCTTGTATGAGACGATCTCGCACCGTGAGACAATCCACTTTTATATTTGAAAATACTCTTTTAATAATTGAATAAATTGAAGGATCTTTTCTAAAAAAGACGTGTTGTTATAGAATCTGTTTATCAATTTACAATTGAGAAAAAATTAATACATAAAATCTCATTTCAATTTCAAAGATGCGTATCCGTCTTAAGTTTAAAACGGGTCAAATAATGACCAATTTTTTAAGATACGACAAACAACTCGTCATTCCATAGACATTTCGTTTTTGTCTTCTCCATTTAAATGGGATAGTACTTAATCTGTTGAAACTTAAAGACAAAAAATCTTAAGGACTTATTATAATTAAATAATGTAGGAAATGAGAAATCACTCCAAGTGATATATAATCACATAGTTGGTCTCTCTTGTGACGGTCACAAGCTTGTGACGGACTAAATGTGACCATTTTATGATAAAAAGTAATCATCCATAAAATGTTACCAGTCACATAATGGTTACATTTTCTAATAGAAATGGTCACATCTAGTCCGTCACAAGCTTGTGACCAAAAATGTCCGTCACAAATGAGAATTTGTATCACAAGAGATGTACGCCTGTACAGTGTACACCACTCTCAATTAGTCACAGCACACCACTCTCAATTAGTCACAGACTCACAGCTGTACACCACTTTAATTAGTCGCACTGTAAAACTCATCAAACTCTTGTGCAAAAAACGCCCATCACCATCATGATATTTGTATGATCTTAAAAAAAAACAACCTTTATTACATTCAAAAGCCATAAAAATCTCAAATTAAAACAATCAACTCACTCAATTGAGTAAAACTAATGGAGTAAGTAATTAATCTCAATTCAAAATTGAAAGAAGACATGTTACGAAGCTGCTGATGGGTATTGTCTTTAACGGATCGGAAAAGGATTTCCAGATATCATCGAGAAATGTATGATAAGTCATTATATATAAGTGTTTGTTTAGTGTCTAGATATGATCGGTGGTTAGGGATTGCTAATGCATGCTTATTTTTCTGATCTCTTATTTGCTAACTTTATGTAGTACAACAGAAGGGGGAGATCATTTATCGATGAAAAGGGAAAAGGCAATCGAGCTAAAAAGACGACCACCGGACCAATAAATATAAGCAAAACTAAAGGTTAGAACATAATCATTTTTATACTTTTCGTAAATTTAGACAATAATATTTATCTTTTTCTTCGTATGCGATGTGCATGCCATTATTTCAGCTTAGTTGTTATGTTTTGGGTGAAACTGAATATATTTCTTTGAATGCTAAGTTTGAACATTTGGTAATGGAATGTGTGTTTGTTATGCATAAAAATGAAATACACAATTCTCATTTAAGACCATCTTGATTTAAGACGGTCGTAAGCAAGACCAGCTAAAATGAAGTAATCATAAACTTAATTCCTTTGGAAAAGTGGTAAATGATCCCCTCTACTTTGCTTGATAGGGATCCCTTCAAAATTCAATGGTGACTTATTGATAATCTGATAGTGTTGTATTGATTTTCCGAAAAAATATTACCGGATAAAATAAAGCGAGGATTGACTTCAATTAAACGCAAAGTAAAAGGGTGCATGTAGGTATGAGAATTCATATGAAAACAATAACTTCTGTTGAAAAAAACATCAATCTCACTTAGTGAAATTGTTAATTTCTAGTGGTAGGCACTATAGATACTACAAATTCTCAAAAACTTCCTTGTAGACTACGTTTTCTGTTGTAACTCGGGAGACCGCAACGTACATTTGACCATGACTAAATACTGGTCTTGGAAGATACAAACCCACATGCGAAAGAGATTGTCCTTGACTTTTAGTCATTGCATAGCAAACCATAATCGGAAATTGTCTTCGCTGAAACTTAATGGGTAGTGTATTGGAATCGGATGGGCTTAAACTCATACGGGGAATGAAAACCTTATGGCCTACGTTTGTGCCTGAGATAATGCTGGCTTCAATTACGTGGTTCCCGAGTTGGGTTACCACTAATCTGGTACCATTGCACAAACCAGCCCTTTGATCAAGGTTTCTCATGAGCATTATAGGAGCACCAATCTTTAACGTAATCTCATGATTGGGAAGACCAGCATGTACAGCAATGAGTTGTTTTGTCATAGTATGAGAGTCTTCACCATATAATAGTCGTTTAGTTCTACTTTAAAGTGAAACATTTCAATTTAAATGTAAATTACGCAATATTTAAAGTAAAAAATAAGGGAAAGAACATTATTCTTAGATGGGTACCAAAATCAAACCAAATGAACGTTGTAGAAAAACGGGATAAATAAGCAAATAGTCACTAACTTAAACAGTAATAATGCCCTAAAAGGTCTAATGTCACTTCTTCAGGTCATCAATCTTCACTGCCACATGCTTCTTTGTCGTGCTTAACTGAGCATCATCCTCAACTTCACATGATTCGAGCAACCGCTTAGTCGGCATGATGTTCGATGAGCTTGTAACAGACTGATCATCCTCGATGGTGCTTTGGTCATAATTCTGGCATAATTTTTTATATTAGAAAATATGAGTTGATACTATTCTAAGCAAAGCCTTCGAGTAATTTTAATTTTCGAAGTGAATCATCACCTTTCCTTTACCATTTTGCACTTCGCTCTCTTCTCGAGAATCCACTTCCAATCCATCTTTCTGACATATTTATGGAAATCAATTTTATGTTAGAGTTGTTAAGTTATTTCATAGTAAATTATATGTTATCTCAACATATACAAACCTGTGATGTATTACAGGTTTCAAGGTATTTTTGGATAAGAGTTGTGTCTTGAGAGAGCTTATTGACACCCTAAGACTTCCAGCCCAAGGTAAGGTTATACTTTTCATCGACCTTGACTTTGAATATAAATCTGCGATTAAGTAATACATTAAGTTCAGTTGGATATGTATCTGATTCCTCTTGCTGTCAATAGAGAAGTTCAATGGTAAATGTTGAAACCTTGCTCGTAAAAAAATTGTACCCTTGAGAAACAATAGTATGCCATTTTGGTGGAAATATGAAGTCATTAACCGTATCACGAATTGAACATTTTAAAACATTATGTGTCACAATTTTTTGTCTTGAACTATTCGTGTATCGTAGTATAATCAGATTAATTAAACAAAGTAAAAATGAATTTAGTCATTGTAAATGTATATTCTCATAGTGTAAACGGATATATTTTAGTCATGTGTAAATTAGTGTTGTAGTATATGTTACCTCAGAGTCGATGATAATGAAATCCAGATTACTGGCTTGACTGCTTTCTCCCCAATATTGCTCCCATGAGTAAATTATACGTCCGTTGATATGCCATGACTCCTTGGATGCTGTGATGACTTTGATCATATCATGATTTCTGTTCTCCGCCATTTTTTACGTATAGTGTTTTTTTCTCTGGTGAGTTTAATGTGATGATGGAAAACGTATATATAACTGTTTTGCGATATCTCATTCAGTATTAAAATAATTTTTTTTGTATTTTTTTGCAGTGTATTTGATGATGGACTAAGGAAACAATATATTTTCTGGCATATCATATTGATATTCGGAATATTCTACTGTATATTGAAAGTATATCTTATGTATATAAGAATAAGAATGCTTTTTTATATTTTTTTGCAGTGTATTTGATGATGGACTAAGGAAACAATAAATTTTTTTGGCATATCATATTGATATTCAGAATATTCTACTGTATATTGAAAATATATCTTATGTATATAAGAATAAGAATGTTTTATTTTGGTTAATTATAATATTATAATATAAGCTAAGAGAATAGGGAATATTATAGGTTAAAATTCAATAGGCTGCAAGTGTTTGTATTTGGGCTGTTCACGTGTAAAGCAAGGAGTTGGGCTAGAATTATTACCCAAATTGTACTCTTCAATAGTTAGGCGGGAAAAGCTTTTGTGAGAAGGGTTGTGGTTATGACACGTGTACAGTGGTTTCTGTATTATAGTTTTTATATAGATTTGTAAATGAATGTAATTTGTAAAAAAAACGAAGTTGAAAAGGTAAACTTACCTATACCGAAAATGACCGCGCATCTATATATTTAAAAATATGATTATTAGAGATATTAAAGGTTTGGTAAGTTCTATTTTTGATAATAATTTTCTACTCTTGATTTATCTATTACCGTATGTAATATTGTTATTTACACTTATAAATAAAGTTAATTATGAAGCTTGTCTTGGAGGGGCACGTGATTTAGTTTTAATCCATTAAACTTTATTGAGTTAAGTTAAGAGAAAACAAACTAAACAATATAAAAGTACTCCAACCGAGTAACCGACCCAATAATTTATTGAATTTTTTTATTTTTTTTGTGAGAGTTAATTTAATCAAAGGTAAACAAAAGATTTAGAAAAAGAATGATTTTTTTAGTATAATCATATTTTTAGCAAATGAGTAGTTTACGGATTAGATTGTACCTTAATTGAAGTAAATAAAATCAATAAATTAATAAACTAACAAAATAGTGTAATTAAAAAAAAAAAAAAAAAAAAAAAAGAGCAAAGAAATACACTACTCACTAACTGAGTATTACATTTGTTGTTACCAAATAAGTTCACGTGGCTTTTGTTATGACCACATAAGGAGTAACCTTATCACTTACCCACTCACTATCACAAACATCAATTGCTGCGATTCACAAAACCCAATTGTTCTTCATCACTCACCTCCTCATCCAACCCCACCTTTTGCATGTCGCACCATCGACGGTAGAATCAACGGTGATGGCATCGACGGCGATAACATCCACTATTCAACTGTTATGGAGCTCTCTATCACAAACATCAATAGCCAAAAGAGTTTGCTATTTTTCTAGGTCAGTTATTTGCTTGATCGTTTATCTTATCATCACTTTTTTTTTCCTATCATGTCAATGTTAGATCTTAGTAATAAAATCTGGTTTTGGTTCGGAAATTGAAACCGTTGTAGTTGAAATTGTTTTCTTTGTATAAACGAAATAGATTGTTGTCGTTGGAGTTGTTGTAATTACGCAATATAGTGGCTTGATAATCACTTTTTTGGTGAATTAATGGAGGAATGTGTGAAAACTTCCTTTTGTTGTTAGTATAGTTGTTTCATATTGATAATATTTCCCTGTAGTAAGCAGGTATTGTTTGATGCAAATCGACTTTTGCAGTTCTGATTTATTGAGTTTAAAGATTGATTTGATTTTGATTTTACTAAATTTTGGCAGATAATTAAATTTTGGCTTCATCGGCATAAGGAGATTCCTAAGTGAGAAGATTTGAATTATTTCTTGCATGCAATCAAATTTGGTTAGTCCACTCTTCAATATTTATAAATTTTTATTTTGTTAGTTTCACTCTGATCTCATGTTACTGAATTGTAAGTCGATGAATATCTAAATGTGTAGTTCGGTATTTGTGTTCTGTTTGTTGCTTAAGTTTAATTCTAGATCTCTTCTTGAACGTGTATCATCACACACTTAGGCCTGCATAAGGTGCTAGAAAATGTGAATATATATTTGTTTGATGTTATTCGCAGTAGACTTAGAATTCTTAGCCAGTTGTCCAAAAACTAAAGCATAATAGGATATTATTACATTTCAGAAAATAACAGACTAAATCACAATTTCTCGAATATCTCCTTGTAAACAACATTTGATGTTATATTACATATACCTTTGTCTTCGTCTAAAATAAGGATTTTGAGTCCTTTCTTACTGGTAACTCTGGAGATTGCAACATACAGTTGTCCATGTGTGAAAACTGGTCTAGGAAGATACAGACCAACATGAGATAAAGATTGTCCCTGACTCTTGTTAATGGTCATTGCAAAGCAAACAGTTAAAGGGAATTGTCTTCTCTCAAACCTGACGGGAAATCTAGTAGTGTCTGAAGGTGTCATGGTGATGCGGGGAATATAAACTCCAATACCACTATTGCTGCCAGATATAACAGTTGCCCCAATACCGTGATCACCTAGTTTAGTTACCACCTAGGTAGCACGAAAACGGACACGGACACGGACACGACACAGACACGCGATACGGCATCTCGTGAAATTTAGGACACGGGACACGGCAGTTAAATTTAATAAAATATATATTTTATAATTATAAATAACGTACAATTTTATTTTTATATTAGTATTTGATATTAAATGTAAATAATTGAAGGTAAAATTTGACTTTTACTATAATTTATTCTCATTTCACACCAAACTCATCTTCTAATCAATGTCTTTTAGTTTTTCAACATCTCATTCCTTATTTATAGGTGTCCGTGTGTCCGTGTGTCCGACACGGTGTCCGACACGGGACGGCTAGTTAGGAGGAGTGTCCGTGCTACCTAGGTTACCACTAAGCGTGTGCCATTACACAATCCATTTTTACCATAGAGATAAGAGAATCGAAGAAAATGGATGTCCATGTCTGGTTCCTATGACGGTGCTCGATTGCTACTGATATTCTCCTCAACTCCGTAAATTTATTCTCATTTGTATTTGAGACTATTCAGGAAAATTAAACTTTCGTTTTATGGTAATTTGTAGTTCAGCGTTCATCCGGTTAACATAGATGGGCCAACATCTCTTGTCACCAGTTACCACGGCCTTTTCATAGTGAGTCTACTTCCGTATTCACGTGACTCAGATGTTCCCTATTGTATAGCACTATAGCTAAGCTATCATGCTAAGGGACATTATACTTTTTAGGTTTCCTTTTCCTGTTGAGAAATATAAGCTATGAGAAGTTTGCGACTATTGCATAAACTCTAGCCAGAAGACATGGTGTCGGCCTGAATTAATGTATGAGTCACAGCTCATGATGTATAGCTTCGACCATTTAGTTATTTATTTCGTTCTTCACCTTGTGATTATGCTGTTTAATGTCAGTCTTAGTGACAAAATTGAGGCAGCATAGTACTTGGAACTTCATGGTTGCATTAGCCGCAAAGTTAATGTAAAACTTCTTCAAACCGAAACAGCATAGTACTAATATTGTGCTTTCTGTACAGATCAGTTTACATTGTATACAGGATTATTATTATTATTATTATTATTATTATTATTATTATTATTATTATTATTATTATTATTATTATTATTACACCACAATGCAGAAGGTTATATACACAACAAAAATAATAAAATGCAGAAGGTTAATTTTAGAGCATATTACCTCGGCATCAATGATTAGCAATTCAATTTCAAACGACTTTGTGTTGTCTTTGATTTCAGGTCTTCTCCACCTGTGTATCACCCTCTCATTCATCTGACATCGTCTAACCCCTTGTCTGAGTTGGCTAATTGTTAGCTAATTTGTAAATGAAAATGCAGCAGATATACACTAACAAAATGCTCAACATTTGATCACAGACAAAGAGTAAAAGGTAAATTGTTTCATCTTGTTAATATTGTCCAATACTGTAACACCCGGAAATGTACCCTATTTTTATAGTGAAAATATTTTACGGATACTTTTCAGCGAATTTTAGTTTTAATCGTAAATTTAATTTTTCGAGTCAAATTTAGAATTTCCGAGTTCCTATTTGGAATTTCCGCGAGATTCCATGTGAATCCCGTCTTAAGGCGACTTTGACTTTTTCTTGACTTTTGAGCCGTCTTTGACTTTTCTTGACTTTTCCACTCATACTCCTTTCATATACTCCCTCAAACCCTAACCTAATTCATTCAACACAACTCATTTCTTTCTTCCTCCTTAAGAAATCCCAAAACCCTTGCTTCCATTTTCATCCAACATTAGATTCGTCATAGTTCGTTCGTTTCTCGCTCAAATTCACGTAAGTTCGTCTTATTCTTCCCCTCTTAGCTTCCTCTATCCGTATTGGTAATAAAATTACCGTCTTTCTCGCTTTTTAAATTATCCGTCTTTCTCAAGTTGAAATATATTCATCTTTTATTACCTAATTGTAGGTGGAGACTACTAGGAAGGCTTAGTAATCGATTAACGACGCGTAAAGGTAACGGTGAAGGGTTACTCGGTATCATTTACGTGTTTTACATGCTTTATATGCTAGGATTCGTATTTAGAATACGATAAGTAAGTTAGGAATTATGTTATGGATATTGATTGTTGTTGTTTGATGATTGTTGATGATGAATATTGATTGTTGATAGTTATTAGAAATGATTTATGAGAATTGGAAATAAAAGGATTGAGTTTATGTTGAAGGTTCTCGGGTGATTTGGTCAACAATCTCACGGTCGTGAGATGTCATTTCACGGTCGTGAATACAAGTCACGGTTCGTGACTTGTGCGTTTCACAGCACCGACCCTTTTTGGTAGAATGCTCATATCTCCTTCGTTACTTGATTGTTTTGGGCTTGTGACCACTCGTTGGAACCGTAAGAGGATAAGCTATCACCTCGACTTGGAATTTCTGCATTCCCATATCTAGAACTCTAGTTATGACAGTTTGAAGTGAACCCTTGTGTAAGTTAGTTTCCAAACTTGTTGTTTTGGAGAGTGATCTATGTTTCTTATTTATTATGCTTCTTAAACTTGGTCTAATGCTTGGGTATCATGTATTGATTCATGTTTTGGATTTATGATATCTCATTCGCATGTATCACATGTTTTGTGACGGTTTTTGCTATGTCCCACTTTGAGTCGGTGTTCACAAATGATACGGTTTGAGCACTATTTTGTCTTGTGCTTTGTACTCTCATTCCCTTGGCTACCTTTCCGTTCGTAAGGCTGGAATGTCGGAACGGAGAGGTATCCTACTGCTTAAATGCATGTGTTAGTGGGCATACGACGACGTTGTTGGGAGTTGAACGATATGCGTTGATCGACCCGGCCGTCAAATGTTGTGTACTTGCGAGGTGGTGTTATTTGCATGTAGCGTACCGCTTGTTATGAGGCTTGAGCTCTTTTCCGCCTCTTTCGTGAATTGATCTACCGAATTTGGGGTACTCGGCATATTTATTGTAAGTCCGTGTCTTGGATGTGGAACGTCTTACCACATGTTGAATCGGAACATGTCTTATTCCGAGAGTCTGGCCAGGTTTAGACTAGGACCGTATTATTATCGTCGTCCTACCGAGAGGATTAGAGTCTTGTGTGTACGAAACGTCTTATCGTACATGATTCCGGGAAACGTCTTATCCCGTGAACTTGGTTGTCTAGGTCATGAGTATACGAAACGTCTTATCGTATACGGTTCCGGAAAACGTCTTATTCCGTGAGCTTCCATTGACTTGTCTTGCTATTGTACACGATGCTAGTGCGTTTCATTTACCGTGAGAGATGTTGTCAATATATTGGTATGATTACATGAATGATTATATGATTGATCATTGAATGACTTGGCATGGTTTGTTTGTCGAGTCTAAATCTTATCAAACTTATACCGCTAACGGTGAGATGTAAGCCCTAGTGAGCGTATTCGGTTGCCTAAGAGTGTCTTTCCCGAGTCTTGAATAAACATGATGGTTTCGGATTTGATTTCCACATGATCTTATCATTATATATTGGATTGCCTATCTATTCTTATCGTAACTCACATGGATATCTATATATGCATGATTTTACTTTTGTATTTCCTTATATGTACGTTTAATGTGATATGGCTGGGAGAACCCGGAGTTACTCCCCACTGATTGTGGCGTTCATGTTTTTCATGAATGAACAGGTTGCTTGCATGGATGGCTTTTTGCTTTGACTATTTTGGGTTCGGGTGTGAGCTAGCGGGCGTTGTCCCTGGATGAAACACCTCTAGACGTTGTTTAGCTAGTTGCTAATTACTTTGTCTTTTGTTAACACTTTGAGAGACTACGTCTCTTGTGGTATTTTTATTTAGTTTGAAATATTTTGACACTCCTCGTATTTTTCTATCTTGCATGTATAAAGGTTTTTAAAATACCGTATTTTCCGCTATATAATTCGCATGCTTGTATGTTTTATATTTCCGCATTCGCGAGGGTTGTCACACTTATCTCGTTGAGTCTAATCCAATTTTGGCTTGTGATCGCATCACCCTACTTACCCGAGGTAAAAAGGGACCCGCGAGCGTGGTAGCCCTAATGAACACGGGGTTCATAGGTGCTTCAATTGGTAAGGCTAAATCTCAATTTTTTAAGTTATGTGAGAGGTCTTGTCAATTTAGTTATTAATTCCCTATAAGCGAACTAAGTCGGTGAATTTTGAATAACTTTGAATTGACAATCGCGAAATAAAGATGCATGTTGGCGATTTTGGCATGAGTGGAAAAAATATAAAGCAAGCAAATAATAAATCCTAGTATGGCCACCCAGCTAATCTAATTAACTAGAAGATTACAAAATCGGAAACCAACTTCTTGGCCCCTTGCCTCTTCATGAACATACTTCAAAAAAAGGCACCGTCTTTTGGAACACCGACTTCGGGATTCTTCGTCTTCATAATAATTAATTACAAAAGATACAAATAAAATTCCTATTATAAATTTGATCTAGAAATGAAATTAAATTATTACAAACGGCGATACGAGATCGCAAATAAAATTACAACCGAATCGGTATTCCCTTACATTACGGGTAATACCGATTAAAATAATCTAGGCCATACTAGGTACAACTTGCATTAAAAATTAAATAAATGACATTCATTCATTTAACCATAAAAACATAAATAAAATGCTGAAAAAATATGCCAAAATCGCCCTTGATACTTCTCATACTCACTCTAGCTCGGGTTTATGGATTTTATCGATTTTTAACCATTAAAAATCAATAATCAACACTTAAATCTTATTTAAGCTCAAAATAATTATCTAAACTGATTTAGATCTCAAAGTTAGTCCCCACTAATTTTGTTTATATTTAATTAGTTTGAATTGATCGTATTTGTTAAATATAGAGGTTTAATCATATCATTTATGAAATAAACCCAAAATAAAATATAAAACTCATAAAAATTTGAAACCAAAAATTTTTTACATTCTGGAACATTTCCAGGAACTTCAAAAACCAGAAAAAGTTGCCCAAAAATTTTGAATTAATTTTATGAACAAATAACTTTGTATTCAACGGTTTTATCAAATAAAAACCATTAAATATAGTAAAATAGTGAAACAAATTGTAAAATTTCATGGCCATAATCAACATGCAACTATTTTTAGTTAACTTTCAACATAAAATATGCATATTAACATGATTTAAAGGCCATAAATCAAAATAAATAGCAAATTAATCCCTAAAACCACCAAATTTGACCACAACCATATTGAGGTCAGAAGGTATGCATGCAAATCAAAAATTTTGTGCAAACCATTTTTGAACACAAATTTTCAATTTTACCCAAGTTATCGTATAACTCAATTTTAATGCTTAAAATCGACATGCATGTAACAATTGAGCTCTGATACCACATGAAAGTCCTAGACCTTGTAGTAATTGCGGGAGTGAAAATAAGAATAGTAGCTGCGGGAGTAGTTAAACAATAGTGGTAGTCGCGAGAGTAGAAACAATAGTAGTCACGAGAGTAGTGAAACAGAAACAATAATAGCCGCGAGAGTTGTGAAAGTAGTAAAATTAATAATAACGGGAATAGTAAAATCAACATTATTTACAGTAGGTATAATGAATGTAAATTATAATTCGGATGATAATTTTTTTTAATCATAATTTTTAATTGTAATTTTTAAAAAGTATAATATAAAAGTGTAATATATTATAAACCTAGATTTTATGTCCGTGCGATGCACGGGATTACATTAATGTCCTTTTCATAAATTTTCTATAACAATTAACTTGACTATAATAAAATATAAATTTTAAGAAAATAATATTGATATATTGAGTCAACTTCTATTTTTACCATATTTTACCAACCTTGCCAGGACTCAAGTTTTATTTGACCTATATTACGATCCGGAAAATATTAACATGACTCTCCCGTTCAAATCATTTATTAGGTTTACATATGTTTTGATTGATACATTCACAAAAAGAAAAAAAATTATCTAAGATTCATAAGAATTAAGCTTTATAAGACAATGTTTAAGAGATTCTAAAATTTCCAAATATGATTCCTACTTGTCATAGGATCATCACACCTTATGTTAATTGTTTGATATGGAACAATGCTACTATTTGTAAGTGGTATATTCACCAAACCTACATTATTTTTCAATGCGGGATAAATAACATACTAACAATTACACCAAATATGTGCAAGTAATATGAGATTCTATATGCTAGTGAGAAGATTGGTTTGCCTGTTAAGGATTCAGAAACTGTGCCTTTTCAAAATGTTATAAACAATTGTGATCTGAGTGACATTAAGACCTTGGGGGCTTTTTTCACCTGGAACAATAGGCAACCAAGTGGCACTAGGGTGTTTAGTAGAATTGATAGAGTGTTGATTAATGATGGATGGCTCAATTTAAGGCCTAATGCTTATGCTTACTATGGGCCTGAGGGAGACTTTGATCATTGTCCTTGTTTGATTGAGGAGGGTGGTATGATGACTGGTGGTAAGAAACCTTTTAAGTTCTTTAACATGTGGAGTAAGGTGAAGGAGTACAAGGAGATTGTGAGAGCTGGTTGGAATAAACAGAGTATAGGTTCCCCTATGTTTAGAGTGGTGTACAAACTTAAACATCTTAAACCTCTTTTAAAAAAGCTGAATAAGGAACTTTTCTCAGATGTTGAGAGGAATGCTGAAGTGGCTTATATCATGATGATGGATTGCCAGAGAGAACTTCAACAAGATCCTACTAATTGTACTCTCATGGATAAAGAGTACCAAGTTAGAACTAGTTATAAGATGCTTGCTGAGGCCAAGGTGGATTTTCTAAGACAAAAAGCTAAGTGTCAATGGGCAAAAGATGGTGATACTAACTCTGCAATGTTTCACAAGATCATTAAGCATATGCAGATTCAGAATAAAGTTTTTAGAATTGAAGGACTGCAAGGAGATATTTTTGATCAGCCTGAAGATATTCAAAAAGCTTTTGAGGATTACTACCAATCTCTTTTGGGATCCTGTGCTATAACCTCTGAGTTTTATCTTAATATCATGAGGAGAGGTCCTAGAGTAGAGCAGGAGGATTGGGAGGATTTATGTAGTATCCCTACTGCTGCTGAGATTAAGAGAATTGTAGATTCTATTCCTGATGATAAGAGTCCTGGTCCGGATGGCTATACTAGTTGTTTCTTCAAGACTAGTTGGGGGATCATTTGTGAAGATGTTTGTGAGGCAGTCCAGGATTTCTTCAGATCAGGTAAAATGCTTAAGCAGATTAATACTACTAATATTGTACTTATCCCTAAGAAGGAGAGCCCTAGTAATGTTAGGGACTTCAGACCCATAGCCTGCTGCAATACTATGTATAAAATTATCTCTAAATTGCTGTGTGAGAGACTTTCAAAGGTGTTACCTAAAATTGTCAATCCTTCTCAGTCTGCATTTATAAAAGGCAGGAGCATAATGGGGAACATTCTTATCAGCCAGGATTTGGTTAGACTTTATAATAGGGTTAATCCTTTTCCTAGATGCTTGATAAAGGTGGATCTGAGAAAGGCCTATGATTCTATTGAATGGGTCTTTGTTCAGAATATCCTTAAGAGCCTGAACTTCCCTGATAGTTTCTTGAAGATTATCATGCAGTGTACTACCACTACTGCTTACTCCATTGTTCTGAATGGTAGTTCCTTTGCTTTTTTCCCAGGAAAGAGAGGTTTGAGACAGGGAGATCGCCTTTCTCCACTTATCTTTACTCTATGTATGGAACACTTGAGTAGAATCTTAAGTATGATTGGTGAACTTCGTGGTTTTAAATTTCATCATTTATGTAAAGGGTTGAATCTTAATCATCTCATGTTTGCTGATGATCTCCTCATTTTTTGTAAGGGTGATATAAAGTCTATATTCATGATTGTAGAGGGATTTAATGTGTTCTCTAAGGCTTCAGGGCTGCAGATTAATACTGAGAAATCTGACCTGATTATCAAGGGGGTTGACAGGGAGACTGAGGAATTCATCCTAAATCATACTGGTTTTGCTAGAGGGACATTACCTTTCAAGTATCTTGGAGTCAACATATCTCATAAGAGGCTGACTAGGGTGGATTGTAAGTTGTTGGTTGATAGGATGACTGCTAGAATAAAAGGGTGGAACAGGAGGAAAATTTCTTACTCAGGGAGACTAACTTTGGTTAAATCTGTTCTGAGTACCATTCATAACTATTGGGCACAAATTTTCATTCTACCTGTGGGAGTCCTTGATACTCTTAAGGCTCTTTGCAGAAATTTTCTTTGGGAAGGGGAGGACACATACTCAAAGGCTCCCCTTGTTGCTTGGAATATTTTATGCAAGAGTAAAAAGGAAGGGGGTCTTGGCATCTATGATAGTACCATTTGGAATACTGCTGCTGTTGGTAAGTTAGTTAGGTGGATCATGCTCAAAAAAGACCATCTTTGGATAAAGTGCATTGACAAGATATACTTGAAAGGAAGAAATTGGCTTTCATATAGTCCCACTAGCTCAAGTTCTTGGGCTTGGAGGAAGATATGTGGAGTCAAGGAGGTCCTTAAGTTGGGTTTGCAATCAGAGGAATGGCAGGAGGAAGCAGGCTACTCCATTCTTAAAGGCTATAATTGGCTGTCTGAGGCTGATAATACTAGAGTGGAGTGGTATAACATCACATGGAACAGATTTAACATTCCTAAACATTGCTTTATCTATTGGCTTGCTGTTAAGGGTAGATTGCTTACCTTAGATAGGATGCATAGAAGAGGTTATGAAGGAAATACAAACTGTTTTCTGTGTGGGTACACTGCTGAAGATCATCACCATTTATTTTCAGGAATACTGTTTTGCTCAGAAATGCTTCGAATGTTTGGATGAGTGGCTTCAAATCAGGCATACAGGAGAGCACAGTCCTACTGCATTGATTAGATTGAGACTAAGAACTGGTTTCATCAGAAAGGTGTATTGGTCATTAGTTGTTGCTGTCTATTATAGCATTTGGCATTGCAGGAATAAATGTAGATTGGAGGCTTATGTACAAAGACCTGAAAAGCTAAATCAAGGTGTTTGTGCTCAAGCTAGGATGAGACTTATGCAGCTAGAGCTTGGAAGTATTAAACGTGAAGAGGTCCTATGGTGTAGGGCTAGAAATTTAATGTAGATGAAAGTTATTTGTATGTGATGTTGGTTGTTTGTGTTAATTTGGTTTGCTCCTATTTGTAAAAGGATTATTTATCGATTGGCTTAGTGCCTTATTAATCAAAGCTTACATTTGCACCAAAAAAAAAAAAAATATGAGATTCTATACTATAACGATACCATTGTTTTTACCACGAATCTTATTATATTATTTTCATAAAGAGCTCTCTAAACAATATTTGAGAAACTTAAACGATTTTGGATTGATATCTAAGTTTTAAGGACGACTTCTATCTGATCTATAATCACACGATCACCCAACTTATGATATTTTTCCGATGTGGGACAATTCTTCTATTTATTCATAATATATTCACCACACCTACATTATTTTTCAATGTAGGACAAATAATATATTAAGTAGTACACCATTCAAATTATTATTTATGATGCTTTCTTAAATTATTATTTATGATACTTTCCTAAATTAATTTTGATGATGTAAATTTCATTAAGGTGGAGATAATTATACAAACTTTTAAAAACTCTATAAGACAATACGTAAGAGATTCAAAATATTTTAGTTAATATCTACGTTCGAAGGGTGACTCATTTTTACAATAATTTTTTTTTTTGTGAAATGAAATGTTAAAGTTTTTGTATAAAAATTCTAAACATCACTTGAATATAATATAGGAAATGTGTATTGAAATAATTAAAAGATTTTTCACTTTTTTTTTTATGATACTTTCCTAAATTAATTTTTGAGATGATAATATTTAAGAGACTCATTGGGTTGATATCTAACTTCCAAAGATGACTCATATTTATAATTACATGATCACCCCACCTTATGATAATTTTTCAATGTGAGACAATTATATTATTTATACGTAATATATTTACCACACTAACAGTCTTACATTATGTTTCGTTATTTATTTTATATTATTTTTTTTAAATGAAATGTAATTGTTTTTATATAAAAATTTTAAATATCACTTGATTATAATAATATACTCCCTCCAATTTTACATGTTGTTCCCTTTTATTTTGGACACAAGGATTAAGGAAATCATTTTGGACCACACAAAACACACTACCCCACATTCAATTAAATTTGGACCATACAACTACTCACAAATAAGGAAAGGGGGAACATCACCACACTTAGCTCAAAATAGAAAGAGGGAACGACATGTAAAATTGGAGGGAGTAGGAAATATATATAATAATAACTAAAAGATTCTCCACTTTCTTTTTTATATCTATATTATTATATATGATATTTTCATTATTTAATTTTTGATCGATGTGATAATTATTCTTAAGAATTATCTAAGATAATACTTAAGAGGCTAAAAAGAAATTTTGGGTTGTTACCTAAGTTTCAAGGATGTCTTTTATTTATAATCATAAGATCACCCCCACCTTATGACAATTTTTCGATATGAGATCATTCTACTATTCATAGGTATTATATTCACCATACCTATATTACTTTTCGGGTGGAACAAATAAAATACTAAATTACACCAAGTATGTATAAATTGTATTAGAATCTATACACTAATGATAGCATTTTTACCATAAATCGAATTTTATTATGCTAATTAAATGTCCCTTTAATTTAATATATGAAATATATATTAAAATAATTAAAAGATATTTTACATTATTATTTTTATCATACTTTCCTAAATTAATTTTTGATGATGTAAACGTCAATATTGGAAAGATACAAACTTTTAAGAGGTCTCTAAGCCAATATTTAAGAGATTTAAAAGATTTTGTGTGGATACATAAGTTTCAATAATGACTCATATTTATAATCATACAATCACCTCAACTTATGCTCATTTTTCAATGTGGGACAATTCTTCTCTTTATACATAGTATATTCAGCACGCCTACATTATTTTTTAATGTGGGATAAATAACATACTAAGTAGTACATCATCAAAACTATTATTTATCATAATTTTCCAAATTAATTTTTATTACAAACTTGTAAGAGCTTTCTAAGACAATACTTAAGAGACTCAAATTTTTTGGGTGGATACTTAAGTTCAAAGATGACTTCTATTTATAATCATAGGATCACCATACCTTATGATAATTTTTCGATGTGGGAAAATCCTTCTATTTATACATCTTATATTCACCACACCTATATTATTTTTCAATGTGAGACCATTGTTATTTATGATGATGTAAATTTATGTATATTTCTCTGAGATAATAATACTACTTTTAAGTATTTTTCTTGCAAAAAAATAATACTACTTTTAAGAACTTTATAAGACAATTAATAAGAGACTCAAAATTTTTTTGGTGGATACATAAGTTCCAAAGACGACTCCTATTTATAATCATAGGGGCCACCGGTGATACTCACTGGTTGGCAAACCCTGCATGTTGTTTGTTCTTGTTCGGTTAGGTGTGGTGCCCAACCGGGTACCCGGGAGCCGGTCCCTATGACCGGCTGGGACCCCCTGCACCTCTCTTTCTCCTTTTTTCCCTAGTTCTTCACGTGTAATGGTTTGTATGGTTTGTTTGTATTATAAACTTACGTAATGACATTTTATATTAATATTTAGACTATATAATATCTCACACGATTGTATCACATGTTTAGTGTCGCTTTTAGCATGTTTTCTCTTTTAAGTCACTTACGCCTTCATTTCGGTGAGTCCTTCTAGTCTTGTTATTTGTCGTAAAAAGATGTATTTTGAAGATTTTGGGTCAAGGAATTCGTGTGGGTTGATGACTAGCTTGGGAATCGAAGATTGGAAGTGCTAATCGAGGTAATGTTGACGGGTTACTCGATAGCACATCTTTATGTGTTTTTAATAATAAATTAGTAACCAAATATTAATGATTAGGACAATTTCATGTTGTTGGATGCTTTATGGGAATGTTATGTGGGATAAAGTATTAACCTTGTCATGAATAACATGCCTATATGTTCATATTTCATATTTGTGGTTACTTTGAATTGGATGTGTCTAAACATGTTGAAATGGGTGCTTAATTACTTTCTCCTTGTGCATTAATTGGTTGGAACGAGTTAAGGAACAAAACCCGCTTCAAACAATTCATCCCATGCCCGTCCCTAAAGTCGTCCCAACCGCGACAAGGGCCATACAGGACGAGACATGCCCAAACCCGACCACGATTGTGACAACCCTCGCGAATGCGGAAATATAAAACATACAAGCATGTGAAATAATATGCGGAAATACGGTATTTTAAAAACCTTTAAACATGCAAGATATATATAACACGAGGTGTGTCAAAATGTTACAAACTAAATACGGAATTACAACAAAGAGACGAGGTCTCTTAAAATGTTAGCAAAGAACAAGTGTTTAGCAAAACTAGTTACTATCGTCTAGAGGTGAAACTTCCAGGGGCAACGCCCGCTAGCTCACACCCGAACCCCAAAATATCATATCCAAAAAGTCATCCAAAGCAGGCAACCTGTTCATCCATGAAAAACATGAATGCCACAGTCAGTGGGGAGTAACTCCGGGTTCTCCCAGCCATATCACATCAAACGTACATATAAGGAAATACGAAAGTAAAGTCATGCATATATAGATATCCATGTGAGATACGATAAGGATAGATAGGCAATTTGATAAATAATGATAAGATCATGTGGAAATCAAATCCGAAACCATCATGTTATTCAAAGACTCGGGGAAGACACTCTTAGGCAACCGAATACGCTCACTAGGGCTTACATCTCACCGTTAGCGGTATAAGATTGATAAGATTGAGACTCGACAAACAAACCAAGTCAAGTCATGCGATGATCACACAATATTAAACATATTATCATCCATTCACGAACCAAGACAATAACTGTGTCCAATCATGCAATGACCATGAATAATGTCATGAAATCACGCATTCAAAGACGACACAAGACGACAACTCTCACGGTAAATGAAACGCACTAGCATCGTGTACATTGCAAGTATGATTAACAGGGCATCCACGGGATAAACATTTCCCTGAACGCATACACGATCATATTTCGTATATGTTCACTAATTTCCTTCGGTAGGACGACGATAATAAATACCCGGTCCTAGTCTAAATCTGGCCAGAATCCCGGAATCGCATTTTCCAGTTCGACATGCGATAAACGTTTCGCATCCAAGACTCGGTCAATCATATGACGCCGAGTACCCCAAATTCGGTAGAAATTCACGAAAGAGGCGGAAAAGAGCTCTAGCCACATAACAATGCGGTACGCTACATGCAAATAACACCACCTCGCAAGTACACAACATTTGACGGCCGGGTCGATCAACGCATAGCGTTCAACTCCCAACAACGTCGTCATATGCCCACTAACACATGCAATTAAGCAGTAGGATACCTCTCCGTTCGACATTCCAGCCTACGAACGGGACAGGTAGCCAAGGGAATGAGAAACAAAGCAAGACAAAATAGTGCTCAAACCGTAACATTTGTAAAAACCGACTCAAAGTGGGAACATATCGAAAACCGTCACGAAACATGTGATACAAGCGAATAAGATATCATATATCCAAAACATGAATATTATAAGTCACTACATAAAATTATACGATAAACGGATCATGCGAACTATTATAAATTACGAGTTTTAGAAATTATAGGAAAAACAACACAGCCGTGTTCCAGGCCGGGCAAGGGACCGGTGGCCGGTGGGCCGGCTCAGAACACAGGGCAAAATTCCAAAATCATAGAAATGAGGTCTGGGCCGGTCAGTCGACCGGCGGCCGGTGGGCCGGCACAGAGCACCATACCAAAAATCCATCTTCACTCACTGATGTGTTCCAGGCCGGTGGATGGACCGGTGGCCGGTGGGCCGGCCTGGAGCACCTCATCATACAAAAACCAATTTTCCCAAAAATGTTACTGATGTGTTCCCAGCCGGTGGTCAGACCGGCGGCCGGTCGACCGGCTGGGAGCACCTCTTCACCCGTGAGCCTTGCTCACTTAACCAATTCAATCCAATTCTCATATATGCTTCTAATAATCATCAACAATAAATATATATCATCAACATTCATCATATAACATCATCCATTAATCATAGCATGATTCCTAATCTTCCTAATCGTATTCTAATACGATTTCTAGCATATAAAGCATGTAAAACACGTAAATGATACCGAGTAACCCTTCACCGTTACCTTTTAGCGACTTCACTAAAAGTCAAGCTCCTCTTCAATAAGGTAATAGTCTTTGTCGGGATCTTGGAGGTCACCACCTACAAATAGATCGTAAAAAGATGAATAAAGTTCATCTTGAGAAAGACGGAAAGCTTGAAAAGCGAGAAAGACGATACTTTTAATATCAATACGGATAGAGGAAGGTTAGGGAGGAAGAATAAGACGAACTTACGTAAATTCTATCAAGTAACGAAGAAGTTACGATGATTCAAAGATCGAAAAATGGATGGAAACAAGGGTTTGGGATTTCTTATGAAGGAAGAAATGTGTTTGTTTGATTTTGTGTAGGAAAAATAGGTTAAGGAGTATGAGTATAAGTAAGGAAAAGTCAAAGACGGATTCCAAAGTCAAGAAAGTCAAACTCGACTCAAAAGTCAAGAAAAGTCAAACTCGACTTAAGACGGGATTTTCATGGAATTTCTCGGAAATTCCAAATACGAACTCGGAAATTCTAAATTCGACTCGAAACATAAAAAGCCAATTTAAAACTTAAATCTGCTGAAAAGATTTCGTAAAATATTTCTAGTAGAAAAATAGGGTACATTTCCGGGTGTTACAATCACCCCACCTTTTAAAAAGTTTCGCCCTCGAAACTTGAGGAAAAAATAAAAATTACCTTACTCGAAAAGACTCGGATATTTACTACGCATAGAAGCTTCGGTTTCCCAAGTCTCTTCTTCGACATTTGCACTTCTCCACAAGATTTTCACCAAAGGAACTACTTTACTTCTCAACTTCCTATCCTTACGGTCTAGGATACGGATCGGCTTCTCTTCAAAGGATAAATTCGGTTCAAGCTCGGGCAATTCCACTTGAAAGACATGGCTTGGATCACTTACATACTTTCTCAATTGAGAAACATGAAAAACATTATGAACCTTAGCCAAATTCGGCGGCAAATCCAACTTATAAGCAATGGCACCAATCCTTTCTACAATATCAAAGGGTCCAATGTATTTCGGGCTCAATTTACCCTTAACACCAAACCGTTTAACACCCTTCATTGGAGATACCTTCAAGAATACTTTATCTCCAACCTCAAATTCTAAAGGCCTTCTTCGGATATCGGCATAAGACTTTTGACGGTCTTGAGCGGCTCTCATTCTATCACGAATGACCTTCACATTATCAATGGTTTCAACAAGAACATCGGGGCCTAAATCACGATTGTCACTCAATTGATTCCAACATATAGGACTCCGACATTTCCTTCCATAAAGAGCTTCATAAGGAGCCATCTTGATCGATGCATGATAACTGTTGTTGTAAGAAAAATCCACCAACGGTAGACTCTTTTCCCAACTAGATTGGAAGTCGAGTGCACAAGCCCTAAGCAAGTCTTCTAAAGTCTGAATAGTCCTCTCGG
>JAIUZE010001544.1:0-13544 GCA_022085475.1 Heliosperma pusillum | reverse complement strand
GGCTTTATAAATTGTTATTTGGCATAGCTAATTTGTGGAATTAACGACCCCGTAAAATAGCTCGTCAAATTTGGCGCTGTTGCCGGGGAAGGCAATATAGCTAAATATTCAAATTGAACTCTTGTTAGTGTCATATTTTGTTTAGATTGTTTTTCAAATATTTCTTTTTGTATTGTTTGTAGGTTACTTGGGTTTAAAGTTACTAATTGTGTTGTGGAGTTGTTTTTAAAAAGTTTATGCCTAGGTCACAAGAAGGATTTGGTGACCAAGACATTGACCCGTCCTCAAGTAGCATTTCCAATTGGTTGTTTTCGAACCCCCTCTATAGGAGACCCTTTGGGAGGGAGCCTAGTGAAGAAGAGTTTGGGAACAATATTTTTCAAGAACCACAAGAACCACAAGAACCACAAGAACAAGTGTTTGAGTCACCTCCTAGGAGACCACCACCTTTGAACATCATCTACCCACCCGAAATGGAAGATAATAGAACTATTGGTGAAATCCGGGCAAGAAACTATGAAGAGCAACCGTTGTGTATCGCATACCCTCCAATGGGGGATGTAAATTTCGAGCTAAAGGGGTTCTTTGTTCATAATTTGCCAAGATTTCATGGAATGGTGGGGAATGATCCCAATAGGCACTTGGCCGAATTTCACATGATATGCCAAGGGGCCATCCCTCAAGGAGTGACCGAAGACCAATTTAAGCTTAGGGCATTTCCATTCTCTCTACAAGATGCCGATAAGGAGTGGTTATTTTGTCTTCCGGCCCATTCCGTCAATACTTGGGTGGGTTTGAAGAAGAAATTTCTTGAGAAATACTACCCGGATTCAAGGCATAACCATTCAAAGAATCTCATCACTACCATTGAGCAAGACATGGGGGAAACTCTCTATGACTATTGGGAGCGATTCAAAAGCCTCGTGGCAAGGTGCCCTTATCATGGGATGTCGGGGGATGATCTATTGACGGCCTTCAATGAAGGATTATGCCAAAACGACCAACGGATGATTATAGCCGCCACCGGAGGTGGTATTGATACACTTAATGTGGCCGAGGCCAACAACATTATTGAGAAGTTGGCTAGGAATACAAGAAGCTACGGGAGGAAGAATGAAAGGGGAGGAAGCTCTAGAAATGTATCTTCCATGGAAGATTCTCATGCCTCTCAAAATCACAAAATCATGCAAGAGATGGGTGAACTCAAAAGCTTGGTATCCAACTTGGTTGTCAACAAAGGTAATTCATTTTCTCAACACCCCGAACCACTTGAATGTTCATATTGTGGAGGTGACCATGCTACAAATACATGTTACATCATGATTGAGCAAGGAGCCACCATGGAGAGTGTCAATGCCATGGGGTATGGGAACTACAATGCTAGAAACCCGAGTGGTGGAGGAACGTATAACCAAGTGGGAAATCGTGATCTTTTGGGGTGGGGAGGAGACAAGTCAAAGAGTTTTGAAAATGGCCAATTCAATCACTTGAGAGCCCAAAATCCAACCCAAAACCGAAACTCTAATTTCAACCAAAATCCCCAAAGAAATTTCAACAACCCAAGACCCAACAACTCAAATTTTCCAAGTAATTCTCAATCTCAAAGACAACCAAACCAAAATCCAAATCAAGGGAATTCTTCTTCTCAAGGGAACTTGAGTGACATCTTGCAAACACTTCTTGCCAATCAAGAGAAGGATAGGGAGGAGGCAAGGAGGGATAGAGAGGAAGCAAGGAAGGATAGGGAGGCTAACAACCTTAGGGTGAACAACTTGGAAACCCAACTATCCCAAATGGCCTCAAATTTGTCAAAATCCCAAGCCTCAAGCTCCACAAGATTCCCATCTCAAACCATTCCTCCACCTAGGGAGAATGCTAGTGCCATGACCTTGAGGGGAGGCAAAGAGTTGGAAGTAAATCCCCTTGGAAAAGGAAAGGAAAAGATGAAGAATCTTGAGATGGAAACCTTGGAGATTGAAGACCAAGGAGAATTGGTGGTTGGTCAAGAAGAGATATCGAGAAATGAAAAAGGGGCACCCACAAGCATGGACCCCAAGGGAACTAATTCAAGGAAGAGCAAGGACACTATTGAAGATGATGAAGTGGAAGAGTACATACCAGAAGTCCCATTTCCTAGTGCTTTGATAAGCACAAGGAAGTATGCCAAGGAGAATGACTTATATGAGACTTTCCGAAAATGTGAGGTAAACATCCCGCTTCTTAACTTGTTGAATAGTGTCCCTAGGTATGCAAAGTTCTTGAAAGAACTTTGTACACCTAGGAGAAATCCAAAGAAGGGAACCCATAAGGTTAGGGTGAGTGAACATGTGTCGGCCATTTTCAAACAAAATTTACCCAAGAAATGTGGAGACCCGGGCATGTTCACTATTCCTTGCACTATTGGGGGGAAAAGTTTTAAACGTGCCATGCTAGACCTTGGGGCTTCTATAAATGTCATGCCTCTATCTATTTATGAGACCCTAGGTTTAGGACCTTTGTCTAAGACCGGGGTAGTCATTCAACTTGCCGATAGGTCTAGTGTTTACCCCAAGGGCATGGTAGAGGATGTACTAGTGGAAGTCGATAATCTTGTCTTTCCGGCGGATTTCTACGTCTTAGATATGGAATCTAGCTCTAGTGCCACCCCTCTCCTTCTTGGTAGGCCGTTTATGAAAACTTCAAATACCAAGATCGATGTTTCAAACGGGTGCTTGACTATGGAATTTGAAGGAAAAAGGTTAACTTACAATATATATGACTCCATGAGGCACCCGAGTGACCATCAATCTTGTTTCTTCTTGGATATCTTTGAGCCATTAGTGAATCAAATGTATAAACTTTGTGATAGAGACCCACTCGAGGTAGCTTTAACTAACCCCATGGAAGAGGAAGGTTTGCGTTTGTTGTTGGCCTTTGATGTGCAGGAATGTCTTGAAGACTTGGAAAGGGAAGAGCCAATAGAAACATATGAGGAGCTCAACGTAATAGAGATGCTGAAAACTGGGCAAACCCGTGCTCAACGCAGCCTGCGTCACACGACGCAGCCTGCGTCGTACGACGCAGCCTGCGTCACTGGACGCAGCCTGCGTCCTGCACTGGCGAACTTGTCCGAGTTGTTTGCCTTGAGTATTCCACTCCACAAGCCCCTCCCTTCCATTATCCAACCTCCTAAGGTCGAGTTGAAGACCCTCCCAAGCCATTTAAAGTTCATCTTTCTAGGGGACAAGAACACCCTACCACTTATCATTTCAAGCACACTCACCGAGGACCAAGAAGGCAAATTGGTATCACTACTTGAAAAGCATAAGGAAACATTTGGGTGGAGCATAGCGGACCTAAAAGGGATAAGCCCGGTGACTTGCATGCACAAGATACGACTTGAAGTGGATGCCAAACCGGTCCGACAACCCCAAAGGAGGCTCAATCCACCCATGGCGGAGGTAGTGCAAGAAGAGGTAATTAAGCTATTGCAAATGGGCATCATTTTCCCTATTTCCGACTCTCGTTGGGTTAGCCCAACTCAAGTCGTACCCAAAAGGGGAGGAGTGACGGTAGTCAAGAATGCACAAGGAGACTTGGTCTCCATCCGACCACAAACCGGTTGGAGAGTGTGTATTGACTACCGCCGCTTGAATGCGGTTACATTGAAAGACCATTTCCCGCTACCATTTATTGATCAAATGTTAGAAAGATTAGCGGGAAAAGCTTTCTATTGTTTCCTTGACGGGTACTCGGGGTATTTTCAAATCCCAATCGCACCCGAGGACCAAGTCAAGACCACATTCACATGCCCATTTGGTACATTTGATTATCGTCGTATGCCCTTTGGTTTGTGTAATGCACCGGGAACTTTTCAACGGTGCATGTTGAGTATTTTCTCCGACTATGTAGAAAGGATCATAGAAGTATTCATGGATGATTTCACCGTCCATGGGGACTCCTATGATGCATGTCTAAAACACCTTGCTCTTGTCTTAGAGCGATGCCAAGAGTCTCATCTCATTTTAAACTCCGAAAAATGTCATTTCATGGTGACTAGTGGCATCGTTTTGGGACATGTAGTGTCGGAAAGGTGGGTTGAGGTGGATAAGGCTAAGGTTGACATTATCAAAACCCTACCTTATCCCTCTAACACCCGAGACATTAGGTCTTTTCTAGGACATGCCGGTTTCTACCGGAGATTTATTAAGGATTTTTCCAAGATTGCTAACCCTTTATGCAAGCTTTTGCACAAGGAAGCGGAATTTGTTTTTGATGACAAATATAGGAAAGCATTCAATGACTTGAAGGAGAGATTGGTCACCGCACCAATTATTCAAGCACCACGATGGGATCTCCCATTTGAAATCATGACCGATGCAAGTGACTATGCATTGGGAGTGGTTTTGGGTCAAAAGAGTGACAAGGGACCCCATGTGACCCAATATGCTTCTACCCTCTTGAATGATGCTCAAAAGAACTATTCCACGACGGAGAAGGAATTCCTTGGTGTGATTTATGCTCTAGAAAAATTCCGATCTTATCTCTTGGGCACAAAGGTGATAATCTACACCGATCATGCCGCCATTAGATACCTTGTGGCAAAGAAGGATGCAAAGCCAAGGTTGTTGAGATGGATTCTTCTTCTAAGTGAGTTTGATGTGGAAATAAAAGACAAGAAAGGGGTGAAGAATGTGGTGGCGGATCATTTGAGCCGGCTAAACCATGAAGGAAGACCATCATGCCCTCTTGAGGAGGTTGAAGGAGGTCTCCCTCATGAGTCACTTTATGCTATACAAGTGGAGGAGCCATGGTATGCTACCATGGTCAACTATTTGGTGACAAAGCGGCTTCCAAGCCATTTCTCTTCTCATCAAAAGAGCAAAGTCAAATCCGATGCAAAGTACTATACATGGGATGATCCTTACTTGTGGAAGTTTTGCCAAGATCAACTTGTGAGAAGATGTGTGCCCGAGAGTGAGATCCCTTCCATCTTACATCATTGTCATGACTATGCTTGTGGAGGACATTTTGGGCCACAAAGAACCGCTAGAAAAGTGCTTGAATGCGGTTTCTTTTGGCCAAGCCTTTTTAAAGATGCCCACAAATTTGTAAAGACTTGTGACCGATGTCAAAGGGTGGGGAATTTGACAAAGAGAAATGAGATGCCACAACAACCTCTTCTATATTGTGAGATCTTTGATGTGTGGGGAATTGATTTTATGGGCCCTTTTCCAAATTCCGGTGGTTATTTGTACATCCTCTTGGCGGTGGACTATGTATCAAAATGGGTTGAAGCAATTCCTACCCGCACTGATGATGCCAAGGTAGTAGCCATTTTCATTCAAGAGAACATATTCTCTCGGTTTGGCTTTCCAAGGGTTATCATTAGTGATCGGGGGACCCATTTTTGCAACAAGGTGATTGGAGGCCTTCTCAAGAGGTATGGGGTGAATCATAAAATTTCCACGGCCTACCACCCACAAACAAACGGGCAAGCCGAACTCTCAAACCGTGAAATTAAAGGAATACGTGAAAAGACGGTGAATCCGGATAGAAAGGATTGGAGTAAGAGGCTAGTTGATGCATTGTGGGCATATAGGACCGCTTTCAAAACCCCCATTGGCATGTCCCCATTCCGTCTCATCTATGGCAAGGCTTCCCACCTCCCCGTGGAGGTTGAGCACAAAGCCTATTGGGCTATCAAATCTTTCAACCAAAACCAAGATGAGAGCGGTATGCACCGAAAGCTTCAATTACAAGAACGTGAAGAAATTCGCCAAGATGCTTATGAGAACTCTTCCATCTACAAAGAGAAAACAAGAAGATGGCATGATGGGATGATAAACCGTAGAGTTTTCAAGGAAGGTGAGAAAGTTCTTGTGTTCCAAAACCGGTTTAAGCTCTTTCCGGGCAAGTTGAGGTCAAGATGGTTTGGACCTTACACCGTCAAGAAAGTGTTTACCCATGGAGCTATTGAAGTGGAGGGGCCCGGGGATGGAAAGCTCCTCAAGGTGAATGGCCACCGTCTCAAACATTACTTCCAAGGATGTACCCGGGAGGGGGAAGAAGAGGTCTTGCTTGAAGACCCCGTTTATCAAAGTTGAAAAGCTTGAAATAGCTAAGTCGAGCCATCGACTCTAAATATACGGCAAAACATGTACATACTCTATCCTTGTGAATATTTCTTTGAAGTTTCTTTGTTAAATCTTAGCATTTGAGTTGTTTTAAGTTAGTAAGACATTGCATCAAACAAAATTTTTTGAAGTTACTAACGGTTTTGTGAAGTTTTGCGAGTTTTTGGCCGCCTCGGGATGCGTGCCACGGATAAAAAGTTCGGGAATCGATGGAATTTGGATATTGGAGGTTATTATGGGCCATTGGAGTGAAATTGCAAGTGTGGGGGTGTTTGGAGCACTTAGCAAAAATTTTGCTAAGTGCATAAGCTAGGAAGACTCGGCAGTGCTCGACGCAGCCTGCGTCGTAGGATGCAGCCTGCGTCGTCACGACGCAGCCTGCGTCGTATGACGCAGCCTGCGTCGTCAGCAGATTTCAGCATTTGTTCTATTCTTTTGCCCGTGTTCTTCATAAAACAAAAACATCTTCTTCTTCATTCTTTTTCACGACAAACACACCCAAAACCACCCCAATCCCTCAAAAATCCCTCTTTCTCACTCAAATCTTCCAAAACTTTCATCAAAATCAATCCATTTCTTCTTCCTAATCAATATTCTACATTCAATAGCCCCAAAATCAATCTCACTCACCCTCAATCTCCGAAAATCCGGTTGAAAACCTAGCTTTTGTTTTTCCTCAAATTCGTTTTTTAGGAACTTTTGTTGGGTTTTTAAGGTTATTTGTCGAATTCCTACCTATTCTAATCATCAAGGAGCTTGAATCTTGTGGGAAAGCAAAGGTATAACTTCATACTCGACTTTTTCATTACTCTTCAAGTTTTTGCTCGAATTAGGCTAGAATTAGTCCTAGGTTGAGTTCCCCCTTTCCCTTGCTTGATTGTGTAGTTAGGATTGGACAAAGTTTTCTGAGTGAGGTAAAGAAATTCAACAAACACTAGCTTTTTGAGGTGTAGAAATTATTGCACACCAAGTGTTTGTTGAATTGCTTGAGTGAAAAACATCTTTCGAGTGATTGCTTGTTATTGTTGTAGTGTGTTGTTTGTTAATTTTTGCAGAAATGGCACCAAAGATCTCCAAGTTGTTTGGAAAAGGGAAAAATAAGAGGGCCGCGGTGAGTGAGCCCGACACCGAGGTTGAAGCGGTGTTCATGGGCTATGAGAGGATGCAAGCTCAATATAAGAAAATTTGGGATCAAATATCCACTCACCCTCTTGTAGCCACTAAATTCTTTTGCCCAACCACCCTCCATGCCTTAGGCATGTTCAACTTGACAAGGGACATGCTAGTTAAAGTAGGGCTAGAGGCTTATCTCGAGCCAAACTCCTGGGATTACACCTATAGGAGTTTCGCATATGAGTTTCTAGCAACCTTGTCGGAGTTGGATGTGCCCGAAGGTGAGGAGAAAGCCTACCGATTCCGATTGAACCAAACTTGGCATAATGCCTCAACTTCCGAAATCCGTCAAATCCTCAAAATCACCAAGCAACCCGTAGACATTAGGTGCCCAAGGGGCAAAATGCATATGATGTGGAGTAACATTGCCGATGACCATGGCCCGTCTAAGGATGCCAAACTGTCAGCCATCACCCACCCCGTACTCCGCCTAATTACTAGATTCCTCACCACCATTTTCAACTCCGCGGGAGAGCCCACCAAAGTGCCGGAGAATATCCGGCTATGTTTGTGGACCATGCTTCCGGAGGGGGTAGGGATCCCGGATTGGGCCGATTTGTTTTTGAGAGCTTGCATCAAGCATAGGCAAAAATCGGCAAGGGCAAGCATCCATTGTGGGGGGGTGATTTCTTTCTTGGTAAGGCATTATGAGGGGGGCATCGGTAATGATCAAGCGGTGAACATTTGTAGGGGGGTGACGAGGTACAACCGTCTTGGGCTAGAGGAAGTGCATATGTTTAAGACTAGCAAGGAGCAACCCTTAAAAGGGTTTTGGTTGGGAAGTGACGGGCTAAGCTACATGAAGTTGCCTAGACCTCAAAACAACCCTTTACCTAGAGGACCCGCGGCGTGGGATTTTTTGTGTCCTAGGGAGGAAAGTTTGGGGGTAAGTAGTGAGGAGGAGGAGGAGGTAGAGGAAGTGCCTTTGAGGCAAAGAAGGAGGGTAAGGAGAGAGGGTGGTGAGGGAAGTGAGCATTTGAGAGAGGAGATCGAGATCCTTGCAATTGAGCAAGGACCTTCCCAAACCACAAGTTTTGAACAACAACAACAACAACAACAACAACAACAACAACAACCACCATCACCATTCCATTTCCAATCACCATTCCAAAGCCAACATGATACCGACACCCCCATGTTTGATGCGGAGGGTCGTTCTAGCACACCCGTGGAGCCATGGCAACAACAAATGGCTAACTATTTTGCTAGCACCAATGACGTCTTAGCGCACATTAGTGGGAGGGTGGATGCCTCAAACACTTGGCAACAACTACAAGGAGGTCGGCTTGAGACTTTGGATGATTGGCATAATGTTGTGGAGGAGAGGGAGAGATTGAGAGGGGAAGCCAAGAGGGCTCAAAGTGAGGAATGGAGGAGGATGCTAGACGGGCAAGAGGAAGCCCGCCTATGGAGAGAGCAACAAGATAAAAGATGGCGGGAACAAAATGAAATGTGGGCCACCCAAAATGCTTGGAGGGAGCAAGCTACGAGCCACTTTAACGTTCAAAATGAGCGCCACCACACCTATCTTCAAGACTCCTATGAGGATGCGGTGGCACAAGAGGACGTCTATGGTTTAGCTAGCTCTCTCTTTGGGATGTCCATGCAACAAAACCCGGACTACCCAACTCCATACACTCACGAAGTCCTTGATGAAGGCATGGAGCGAAGAAGAAGGATTAGAGAAGCAAGGGAAAGGAGGAGAAACCGAGGAGGTGCCTCGGGTTCTTCTCATTTCGATAATTGATGAGGTAACATTTTTCTTCTCCTACAATGAGGACATTGTGTATTCTAAGTGTGGGGGGAGAAGATTGTACATAGTTAGTTTTGTTTTTGATGCCTTGTATTTTGTGTTTGTTTTTATTTTGAAAAGAAAAAAAAAGAAAAAAAAAAAAGAGAAAAAAAAGAAAAGAAAAAAATTGAAAATCACGGCTAAGTGAAAACCCACAAGGGTGGGCACCTAGGCAAGATTGGGAAGGTGGCCGAGGACGGAATGAAAACCCGAAAGGGCATTCCGGGCAAAATGAAGAATCGAGTTGCGAGCCACCAATGAGAGGAAAGGAAAAGCTAAGGTGAAAACCCGAAAGGGAACCTTAGGCAAAATGAGGGATTTTCAAGAAAAAAAATGAAAAAAAGGAAAAAATGAAAAAAATTTGAGCATAATTCTTCCTATGATGAGGATTTTGGAGGAATAAGAAGGGAGTGATAAGGAGGAAAGTGGAAGGAGGCTAGCTTAGGACCCCATTTATTTTTATTTTTGAGTCACAAAACTTTGTTTCAAATTGGTGGATTTATGTTGGTGGTCGCTTGGTTGTGCAAATTGTGAAGTTTGGGGCCAACCAAGTAACCATGATTTGCATTAGTGGAGTAATAAGGGGGTGATATAAGGAGTGGATTTGTATGGAGGTTGTTGAGAAAGACCATCTCGCTATGCCTTGGGATAAGGCAAAGATGGTCATACTACTTTATTTGGAGCTATAAGGAGGGAGGAGTTGATTTGAGTCGGAGGAGGTGGCATGTCGTGTCTTTAGTCTTGAGGGATGATATAAGGAGGGGGAGTGAGAGAAGAGTGTCACAAGAATTGAGTCTTTTTGTTTTGTTTTTGTCATTGGTGGATTGTTTAAGAGGGAGGATAAGAAGGGTGTAGTGAGGGAAGAGAGGTCAATACCTCCACACACACTTTGTTGGGCTCGTGTCATTTGTGCTAATCTCGAGTTTTACTCGGGACGAGTAAAAGTCCAAGTGTGGGGGTGTTTGACAACGTCAAATATTGTCGTGTCTAGTAGTAATTTTTAGAGTCTTTCGTTTTACTTTTTACGGGTCATTAGCTATGTTTTATGTTAATTTTAGTTTTTGTAATAATGTTAATATTTAGTATTTTACGTCAATTTTGAGAGTCAAATCCCGAAAGTCAATGAAAGTCAAACCCGAAAACCCGAGACCCAAAAACCCGGAAATTTGAGTGGGCTAGCAATGAATCACCAAGGTATGAAGACCAAGCCCAATGGGTCAATGGAAGTCAAGGCGGGGTCAAATATACTTGGGTCAACGAAAGTCAAGAAGGAAAACAAGGGGAAAAGGGGCAGTGCTCGACGCAGCCTGCGTCGTAGGACGCAGCCTGCGTCAGCACGACGCAGCCTACGTCGTACGACGCAGCCTGCGTCCTTTCTCTGCACGGATTTTTCTCATTTTCTCGTCTTGTCTTTTGGAAGCCCACCTTTCAAGGCCCCTAGGTTTGCGGACCAAGGGTATAAAAGAAGAATTCTGAAGAGAGAGAAGGGCATCAAGCATTCAACATACAACATTATATTTTCCTTAGAATTCTCTCTTTTTGTTCTTCAACTTTGGCTCTTGTAATGGGTTTTTGCTTAGAAATTGGTTGTAATATGAAGACTATGGGTAGCTAATCTTCTTTTGCTTAGTGTAATTTGAACAAGTTCTTCCCTTTTAGCATTGTAAGACCTTTTAATCCTTCCTTCTCTATTTAATTCCATTTTCCTTGTTTGAATTTCATTGTTAAATGAATTGTTGTTAAGACTAACCATCTTAGTAATTGTTTGTTTGATTAAATTGCTTTGTCTTGATGAAATTGGTTGATTTGTCTTGGTATTTGTTGAAGCAACTTTGAAAGATTGTAACTTTGGTTTAAAAGTTGGAATCTTTTGAGTGGAATTTGGGTTATTGTGTATTTAGGACATGGTTTAATGTTTTATTACATGATTCTAGCATGTTTCTTTGGTTTTGTGCTTAAAGCTTGCATCTTTATTTATGCTTATGTTTTAATAAGTATGGGTTTAGTTGTATTGAGTCATTTATGGATGGTTTAATTCATGGTGGCTAGTTCTTAGAAGTTTGTAATAGATAATTAGAGAAAGGAAGGAAAGAAGGGTCTTTACTATGCTAATTGTGGGGGAACTTGGGATAATTGCACTAAGTTACTTCTCCTTATTTGAATCTTTGAGTATTTAGTTGTTATTGGTAATTTTAGACTTGATAATCATTTCTCATGAAAAACTCTCTCTCCCTATTTGTTATCTACATGTTTACCATTGTGAATATCATAGTTTGTAAGTAATTCAAGTCTTTGTTTCAATTAGTGTCTTAATTAGTAATTAGTGTTTTAATTTGTGATTAGATTAATTAATTTGTTTAATCGGTTTTTAGCAAGAGTCTAGATTAGATTTTTAGCATTCATCACCTTCCCTTGGGTTCGATCCTTTTCTTACCCTTACTACCCTTTTACTTAGGTTGGTTTGAGTCTAGATTTGGCTTTATAAATTGTTATTTGGCATAGCTAATTTGTGGAATTATCGACCCCGTAAAATAGCTCGTCACATGCATGTGAAATGATATGCGGAAATACGGTATTTTTAAAAACTTTTATACATGCAAGGTAGATAAAACGAGGAGTGTCAAAATATTACAAACTAAGTGCGAAATATAACAAAGAGACGGAGTCTCTCGAAATGTTAACAAAGAACAAGTGTTTAGCAAAACTAGCTAAAATCTTCTAGAGGTGAAACTTCCAGGGACAACGCCCGCTAGCTCACACCCGAACCCCAAAATATCATAGCCAAAAAGTCATCCAAGCAAGCAACCTGTTCATCCATGAAAAACATGAACGCCACAGTCAGTGGGGAGTAACTCCGGGTTCTCCCAGCCATATCACATTAAACGTAAATAGAAGGAAATACAAAAGTAAAATCATGCATATATAGATATACATGTGAGATACGATAAGGATAGATAGGCAATTCATTATCCAATGATAAGAGCATAAGAGTTACAAGTCCGAATCCATCATGTTATACAAAGACTCGGGGAAGACACTCTTAGGCAACCGAATACGCTCAATAGGGCTTGCATCTCACCGTTAGCGGTATAAGTTTGATAAGATTGAGACTCGACAAACAAACCATGCCAAGTTCATGCGATGATCACAATAAATCCAACATATATCATCCATTCACGACCAAGGACATTGACGGTGCCAATCATGCAATGACCATGAATAATATCATGAAATCACGCATTCAAAGACGACGACACAAAGACGACATCTCTCACGGTAAATGAAACGCACTAGCACCGTGTACATGGCAAGTATGATTAACAGGCATCCACGGGATAAACATTTCCTGAACTCATACACGATCAACATTTCGTATATGTAGACTAATTTCCTCCTGGTAGCACGACGATAATAATACGGTCCTAGTCTAAACCTGGCCAGATTCTCAGAATAAACATGTTCCGATTCGACATGCGATAAACATTTCGCATCCAAGACTCGGTCAATCATAGACGCCGAGTACCCCAAATTCGGTAGAGCAATTCACGAAAGAGGCGAAAAAGAGCACAAGCCTCATAACAAGCGGTACGCTACATGCAAATAACACCACCTCGCAAGTACAAAACATTTGACGGCCGGGTCGATCAACGCATAGCGTTCAACTCCCAACAACGTCGTCGTATGCCCACTAACACATGCATTTAAGCAGTAGGATACCTCTCCGTTCCGACATTCCAGCCTTACGAACGGAAAGGGAGCCAAGGGAATGAGAATACAAAGCACAAGACCAAATAGTGCTCAAACCGACTCATTTGTAAAAACCGACTCAAAGTGGGAACATATCGAAAACCGTCACAAAACATGTGATACATGCGAAAGAGATATCAAATATTCAAAACATGAATATTATAATACATTACGTAAAATTATACGGTAAACGGATCATGCGAACTAATATAAATTACGAGTTTTAAAAGTCAAAGGAAAACAACACAGCCGTGTTGCAGGCCGGGCAGGAGACCGGTGGCCGGTGGGCCGGCTCAGAACACAGGCAAAATCCCAAAAACAGAGAAAAGGGGTCTGGGCCGGTCAGTCGACCGGCGGCCGGTCGACCGGCACAGAGCACTACACCAAAATCAAAACTTGCCTTACTGATGTGTTCCAGGGCGGTGGGTTGACCGGTGGCCGGTTGGCCGGCCTGGAGCACCACTTCATAAAAATTCTCAATTTCCAAAGGTGTTTCTGATGTGTTCCCAGCCGGTGGTCAGACCGGCGGCCGGTCGACCGGCTGGGAACACTTCTTCACCCGAGAGCTTCCAATTCTCAACCAATTCATTTCAAAACTCAATTATACTTCCAATAATCATCAACAATCAACATATATCATCAATATTCATCATATAACCTCATTCATTAATCATAACATGGTATCTAAACTTCCTAATCGTAATCTAATACGATTT
>JAIUZE010001543.1:0-109604 GCA_022085475.1 Heliosperma pusillum | reverse complement strand
TTAGAGTTGAAGAGCAACACTAGATCACCCTTGTTAAATTCTCTTCTCATGATTCTCTTGTCGTGCCATCTCTTTGATTTTTCTTTGTAAATCCTTGAGCTTTCATAGGCATTCAAACGAAATTCCTCCAACTCGTTCAAATCGAGTAGCTTTTTCTCCCCCGCTTCCTTCAAGTCATAGTTCAAATGTTTTACGGCCCAAAAGGCACGATGCTCTAGTTCAACGGGGAGGTGACAAGGCTTACCGTAGACCAACCTAAAAGGCGAAGTGCCTATTGGGGTTTTGTAGGCGGTCCGATAAGCCCAAAGGGCATCGTCAAGCTTCATTGCCCAATCTTTCCTTGATCGATTAACGGTTTTCTCAAGTATAGACTTAATCTCTCGGTTGGAAATTTTGGCTTGCCCATTAGCTTGGGGGTGATAGGCAAGGCTTCTCCTATGGTGAACCCCATACTTCCTAAGCATAGCTTCAAAAGTCTTCTCTAGGAAGTGTGATCCTCGATCGCTAATAAGCACTCTTGGCACTCCAAAGCGAGGAAAAATCACCCTCTTCAAGAAATTTCCAACCGTCTTTGAATCACAAGTCTTGGTAGGAATCGCCTCCACCCACTTACTTACATAATCCACCGCAACCAATATATACTCATTCCCATAAGAAGATGGAAATGGTCCTAGATAATCGATTCCCCAAACGTCAAAGATCTCCACCTCAAGAATGTAGTTCATAGGCATTTCATTTCTCCTAGAGATCTTTCCCGTTCTTTGGCATTTCTCACACCCCTTCACATAGAGTGCAACATCATGAAATAGAGTGGGCCAAAAGAAACCGCATTGTAGTACCTTGGCGGTAGTCTTCATAGCACTAGCATGTCCTCCACATGGCAAATCATGGCAATGTGACATGATTGAGACAATTTCTTCCCTTGGGACGCATCTCCTCATTATACCATCCCCACAACTTTTGTACAAATTGGGCTCATCCCAATAATATTGTTTGACATCATGAAAGAATCTTTTCTTCTTGTGAGAATCATAGTCATGTGGAATGATTCCCGACACCAAATAATTGACAAAATCGGCATACCAAGGTGCTTCTACTATGGCAAGGGCAAACAATTGGTCATCGGTGAAAGAATCATCAATGGGTATTGCATTACCCGGATCTTCAATTTCCAATCTTGACAAATGGTCCGCCACTAGATTCTCCGTCCCCTTTTTATCTTTGATCACAAGATCAAATTCTTGCAACAAAAGGATCCATCTTATTAATCGAGGCTTGGCGTCCTTCTTCAATAAGAGATGCTTAAGGGCGGCATGATCGGTGTGGACTATCACCTTAGACCCCACTAAATAAGAACGAAATTTATCAATGGCAAATACTACCGCCAATAATTCCTTCTCGGTAGTGGTGTAATTAGCTTGTGCCGAATCCAAAGTTTTGCTTGCATAATATATGGCATGAAGCTTTCCATCTTTCTTTTGGCCTAAGACGGCCCCCATCGCTACATCACTAGCATCACACATGAGCTCGAAAGGTTGTCCCCAAGTAGGAGGTTGCATAATAGGAGCGGTGATGAGAGCTTGTTTCAACCTATTAAAAGCATCCAAACAAGCATTAGTGAATACAAACGGAACCTCTTTTCCTAGCAATTCGGTCAACGGTCTAGCAATGGATGAGAAATCCTTGATAAAACGTCGGTAGAAACCGGCGTGACCAAGGAAACTACGAATTCCCTTCACATTAATGGGAGGGGGAAGGGTTTTAATGACCTCAATTTTTGCTTGGTCAACTTCCAAACCATGACTCGATACTACATGACCCAAGACTACCCCCGATGTCACCATGAAGTGACACTTCTCCCAATTTAACACTAGACCGGTTTCTTGACATCTTTGTAAAACCTTGGTTAAATTGCCTAGACATTCATCAAAGGAGGTACCTACAACGGAAAAATCGTCCATGAACACTTCCATGATGTCCTCAACAAATTCCGAAAAGATTGCCAACATACACCTTTGGAACGTGGCGGGTGCATTACACAACCCGAACGGCATGCGCCTATATGCGAACGTTCCAAAGGGGCATGTAAAAGTAGTTTTTTCTTGATCTTTCGGATGAATCGGGATTTGGAAAAATCCGGAGAAACCATCCAAAAAACAAAAATAAGAGTGTTGGGCAAGTCTTTCAAGCATTTGGTCGATAAATGGCAACGGGAAGTGATCTTTCCTAGTAGCCATGTTGAGGCGACGATAATCTATGCACATACGCCATCCGGTGGTCACTCTAGTGGTTATTAGCTCATCATTTGCATTCGATACTACCGTAATTCCCCCCTTTTTGGGCACCAAATGCACCGGGCTCACCCATGTGCTATCCGAAATGGGGTAAATTATGCTAGCATCATAAAGTCTCAACACTTCTTTCCTAACTACTTCTTTCATAGTGGGATTGAGGCGTCGTTGAGGCTCTACCGAAGAAGCACCCTCATCATCCAAAAGGATGCGGTGAGTACAAAATGATGGGCTAATACCCTTGATATCGTCAATTGTGTACCCAATGACATCTTTGTACTTTTTCAAAACATCAAGCAATTTAGAAATTTCAATGTCATTGAGTGCACTATTGACAATAACCGGGAAAGTATGGTTGGGGCCTAAAAATGCATGCTTTAAAGAAGAAGGAAGAGGTTTCAACTCCACTTGAGGAGGCGTGGATCTCTCCTCTCTTCTACCATTCATTTCCAAACTCTCAAACTTCTTGTTGGGGACTTCTTTGATGCTTTCCCCCCAAGCTTTAGCAATCTCCAAGTGCTCTTCACACTCTTCCTCTTGGCCACTAACAAACCCATGCCAAAGATCACCACTTTTCATCGGCCTCTTTTCTACACACTCTTCAATGACATCAATCATATAGCAAGACTTTCCACTTGAAGGTTCCGCCATGGTTTTGTTCAATGAGAACTCCATCTTTTCATCCCATACTTGAAGCGAGAGCTTCCTTTTTTTTAAATCAATTAAAGCTCCCCCCGTGGCAAGACAAGGGCGCCCCAAGATGATCGGTATATTGGAGTCTTCGGGAATGTCCATGACATAGAAATCACAAGGGATTATAAGGCCTCCCACCTTAATTGGAACGTCTTCAACTAAACCCATGGGGAATTTGATTGACCGGTCCGCAAGTTGCAAAGAGACTCTTGTTGGAGATAATTCAAAACCATCTAATCTCTTAAAAATTTTAAGTGGCATGAGGCTAACACTTGCCCCCAAATCACAAAGTGCCTTATCAATTTGAACGGTCCCAATGGTGCAAGGTATAGAGAAACTACCTGGATCTTCAAGTTTCGGGGGTAGTTTGTTCAACAAGATAGCACTACATTCCTTTGAAAGATTCACCCCGTTGTGGGAGCATTCAACACTCTCTTGTTGGAGATAAGTTCCTTCAAGAACCTTCCATAAGTTGGGATTTCCTTAATGGCTTCAATAAAAGGGATGGTGATGTGCATTCCCCTCATCATTTCCAAAAATTTCCCATACTTTTGTTCAAGCTTAGCCTTTGCCAACCTTTGAGGAAAAGGGATAGGTGGCACATATGGCCTCACTTCATACTTGACGGGTTCATCAACAACCTTTGGTGTTACCTTTGCAACCTTGGGTGGTTCTTCCACAACTAACTCCACAACTTCATCATCAACTTCCTTTTCTTTCTCAACCACCTCCTCTTCCCCTCTAGTCCTTTTCTTTTTGGGGTGAGTAAATTCATCCAACACTCTCCCATTTCTCAATTGGATAGCATTTATGGTTTTGGGGTTCTCCTCGGTCCTACCGGGAAATTTCCCATTTGAGTTTTGTATTTGGCTCAATTGAGTGGCCAATTGAGAGATTTGGGTGTCGGTCATCCTTTGAGAGTTTTGCATTTGATTTCTTAATTGGGTGATTGAAGCATTTGTTTCCTCATGTTTTTGATTTTGTTGTGCCATGTATTGATTTTGATTACTCAACATTTGCTCCATCATCAATTCCATATTAGACTTGGGTGGTTGGGTTTGTTGAAATGGTTGTTGGAATGTTTGTTGTTGGGGTTGTTGTTGGAATGTTTGTTGTTGAATGGGTTTATTTAAAGGTTGGAACGGTTGTTTTTGTTGGAAACCCCGGTTTTGGAAACCCGGTGGATTTTGGGTGGTTCTTTGTGCTTGGAACGTTTGGTTGGATTGTGGTCTAGTTTGGATGAAGGTTGATTGGGTTTTGGACATTTTGTGAAGAGTAAGAGAAATTAGGGTGGTTTCTCAAACCCGGGTGAAATTGATTGTTGTTGAAAGCTTGTTTTGCCGGGCTAGATTCCCACACTCCATTCACTTGTCCACATAACATTCGTCCTCAACCGGTGAAATCAAAGGGCAATTAATTGGAGAATGACTTTGATCACCACAAAGTTCACAATACAAGACTTTCTTCATTTTGGAGTTTGTAGCCTTGTTTGAATTCATCAAGGTCATTTGTTGTGATAGTTCTTCAAGCTTTTCCTTGACCTCAATATTAAGCACCGAATTAGAAGCCTTCTCTTTTCCCTTCCTAGCTCTCCTATCATCATTCCAATCAAGGGTCCTTGAGGCCATTTCCTCAATCAATTCCTTGGCCTTCTTGTGATCTAAGATATCCAAGGCTCCTCTCCCCGATGCCGCATCTAGGCTCAATCTCAACTCATTTGTCAACCCCTTATAAAAGTTGTTGACCAACTCCGGTTCGGCTATGCCATGGTGTGGGCATAACCGTTGGAGTCTCTTATATCTCTCCCATGCCTCATACAAAGTTTCATCTTCTTCTTGTGTAAAGCTTTGCAAATCACTCTTGACTTTAGCGGTTCTTGACGGAGGAAAGTATTTGTTCAAGAATGCATCGGATAGCTCATCCCACGTGGTAAATGAGTCGGGGTCGCAGTTCTTAAGCCATTCCTTGGCCGATCCCCTCAGTGAGCGTGGGAATAACCTCAAACGGATGGCGTCATCTGAAACTCCGTTCATTTTCACGTTATCTCAATTATCAAGGAAATCGTTTAAGTGCTCATTCGGGTTCTCAAGTGGTCCTCCTCCGAATTGGTTCTCTTGAACCATTTGGATTAATGAATTCTTCACTTCGAAATTATTGGCTTGAACCCTAGGCCTTCTTATGCTTGGATTTACAATGTGTTTGGGTGTCATATGATCTCTAATTGGTACCGGTTCACCCATGGTTGTTGCTATCGGTGTACCAAAGGTATTCTCAAAGGGATCTTCTTGGGTAATTTCTTCTACTACAAGTTCCTCTATTACCGGTTCACCTACTAACCCTCTTCTCCGTTGAGCGTTGAGTCTTCTTGCCGTAGCCTCGATTTCGGGGTCTATGGCTTGTAAAGATTCCCCTCGTCGAGATCGCCTACTCATGCAATAAACCTAAACACTTGAAAGAGAAGTTTAAAAAGAAGAATACTCAAGCGGCACACCAAAGTGTGCAAAAAGAATTATGACTTAGTCTAAGCTAGATTAAAACCTACTAATATCGCAATTGCTCCCCGGCAACGGCGCCAAAAACTTGATGTGGTTTTAAATACCGCAAGTGCACGGTTGTCAAAGTAGCACTTGAGGGTCGATTTACACGGAGAGCAAAGCGATTACTAGTCGGTTTCAAGGGGTGCTAGCTAAGTCGATAGAAGGGGGGAAAAATTGAATTCAACTAATGATAACTAAATGCAATAATAAGATGTAGATTAAAATGCAAACTAAACGAGTAAGCTAAGGAAAATACGGGATTTAATCAAGATTAAGGGAACTAGGATCCGATCAAGTCTTATTCATGGGTTGCAACGGTGGGTGGTCTATCAACAAGTGGTTGAATGTGGGTTCATGTGGGACAATGTCATCTAAACTAACTACCTACCCCTCCCGAGTATAGGTAACCTCTAGGGTCGATAAAGGGTCCCACTCCCATGGATAACCCCTACACGAGTCCAAGGCATTTCGGGTCAACATTTAGGTCCCAACTAGGGTCTTTCCCACTCCCGTGGATGAAATCCCCTAGCCAAAAGGTGGAGTCTCATTAAGGGGTCTCGCTCCCGCGAATGACCCACCTAGAGTCGATCCCCAAATCCACCCAAGCCCCACTACCGTAAGCCCAACTCCCGTCGATAGCCTAAGTAGCCCCTAAGTCGGCCCAACTCCCATTGATAGCCTCTAAGGGTTGAACAAGGGTAAAAAACGGGGTCAAAACAAAACAATCTCAACCAAAAATAATCACCCATAAACCACCACTTGCTAATTCAACCAATCACCAATCAAAACCCATTATTATACTTAATCGGACCCTAGAAAGGGTTACTACTCACTAAGCATGGTTACTAAACACTCAAAAGCAATAAAGGTTGAAACTTGAATGTTAAACATGATAAGGGTGAGATTTTTAATTGATAGCATGCAATTACTAACTAGATGATGAAATTCAATCAATTAGACTAAAATTAAACAAACAATAAATTCAAAGATGGAAACTTTAACTATAAGCAATCTAAACATTCAAACTTGTAAAAACATAAAACATAAACAAAAGCATAAATGAAAGTAAAGAGAAAGAAATTGTTATCAACTATGAGGAAAATGAGAGATGAAAAGAAAGAAATTAGATTAAAGCTTGAAATTTGGATTACAATTGAATACTAGATCTAGAATGTTATTTTGATTTTTTTGTTGTTTTCTCTCTATGAAAGCTAAGAAAAAGAACTCCCTTCTACAATTTCAGGTTTGGGCTATTTATACAAGAGGCAGAAAACACGCAAAACGAGGTCGTTTAAAAGACGGATGGGATGTGCTCAAATCTGGAGCTGCGCACGGCGAAGCTTAGAAACGCACGGTTGGAACCGCACAGTGGAAACGTCAAAGAAGATATCACTTGTGTTACGCACGGTGGGAACCGCACGGTTGACCGCGTCCTGCATTAGTTCCGCAGGGTCGAATAGCGCAACGCACGGCCGTGCTTTTTCTCCCTTTTTTCGCCTTTTTTCCGCTTTTTGCATTCCTTTGTTGAAGCATGGGCGGTTTGGTTGGTCCATGGGCCTTGCTCATGCCAAGATGTGGGCATTTTGAGTTCAACTTGTTCCTAAACAACCCAAAGAAACAAAAATACCAAATAACACAATCGGAAGACGGGTTTTACGTATCTAAAGCCTCTAAACGTGATTCTAACATAAAACACATGAAAATAGGGAATAAATAGCATAATTATTAGCTTATAAAACACGCAAATAGTGCGGTTATCACAAGCCAAGCATATATCATCCTGTCAATCTCCTCCTAAAATCAAGGGAAAATAATCTTGTTTTAGGAACTTTATATTTGTATAGCATCATAATTATAGCAATGATTGTAGCCTCGTATCGTTATAAATATGTACCTTATTCATCAATAATAATCCTCCAAAACATTACTGTATCTCTTCTTATAGTATGAGCGTATGACCTTGACTGCAAAGCGGTCTAGTGACTCGTAGAGAACAATTAAATAGGGAGGAACATTTTTTACACCCTAAAATAGTTTTGAGTATCAGTGGCATACAAATGAGACCCTAACCTAATGTAACGAGTAAAGTTAGAACTACCAAATAATTTGAACTACCTTTTTAGACCATTCGGTTTGGTCCAAGATCAGAGCAAAAGACCCAACGAACATAAATAGGTGACCGAACTAAACAAAGTATGGTCCAGTATAGACCAAATTAATTGCGAGCTCCGATCCTATATTCGTTCTGTACGATTTAACAAACACCAATAGAGCTAACCAATAGCAAACTTTACGGAACAAAGCAAACCAGGGTACTAGCTCGTATATTAGAAAGATGGCATGACTTAGAGGTGGCAAACGGGCCAACTGAATCAGGTTTAAAACAGGTCATTTTGGATCCGCCAACATTTCGCTTCGAGTTGGGTAGTTTCGGGTTTAAGGCCTGTTTGTACGGATTTGCTGCAGTGCTGACAATCGTGTACGTGTATATAGGTTGTTTCATTTGTGACTTGTGACTTGTGATTTTGTGAAGAAGACATGAACACAGGCTAGCCTTGTTGGGCTATAATTTGCTTCTCATTTTGCTCGCTAGTTGTATTGATTAGTGTTGTAACGGAGGCGTCCCGTTACCCAACGGTTAGTTGATTGGGGTGATAAGAACAAAATATAGCGAATAACAAATAAAGATGACACAGATATACGTGGTTCACCAGTAAAATAATTGGCTACGTCCACCCGGAAGGAGAGCAAATTTTACTATTGTGGAGATAATAGTACAACAGTAGACTGATACACATGCGCTACTAAGAGCCAAAAGTGTACCCAATTCTACCAACAAATATAGTAATCTCAAATAAACAAAAGAGACTACCTTGCCGAGATGAAGGACAAACGATCTTGAGGCCAGCAAGATCCGAACAAACTCCTTCTATCTCCAAATTAGATAAACGCCAATCTACTTGAGCCCAGAACAAACTGAAGCTTCCTCCCAAAGGGAACCTCACAAATCGACTCTCATAAGATTGTGCTCACCAATATTATCTCTACCTCTTTCTTCTATTCTAGACTAATACAAGGGTATTTATATAGATTTATTCCACCCTTAATATGAGACCTATCTAGACTAATTAGGAAACAAAGACAATTAAGAAAATTACCAACTTTCCTAAACAAAGACTACTAGAAAATTATTAAATAATTTCCTAAACAAAGTAATTACCAAATCCGTATTCTTTCCAATACTTACACAAATACGTGTAACTTGGTGAAACCAAAGCACAAAAGCCATTAAGCTTAATTAGTGGTGAGACCACTAATCTTTCCAAATTATGGCCAAATTGTCTCACGTGAAGTTAAGCACGTTGAACATCAAGAATTGGAAAGCCCCATGCACGACCCGTACTAGCGATTCGCACATTACACGGATCCGTCTTACTTTGTTGTTTCTTCTTCTTGCTTTCACTTAGTTCATCTTCAACACAAATTCAAGGCATCAAATTCACGACAATCTCCACCTAATTGACTTGAATTATACAAAAACGAACCAAAACAAGAAGAACCAAAATCAGCTTCAACAGGATCGATTTTCAAGTCACTACTTGTCCCAGTAGTCTCCACTCTGACTTGAACACAACCCACCAAATGGACAAACAAACAAAGTGTGCAACAAACGTGACCAAATATACGAAGTACCAAATGTAGCAAGCTGAAGCTACCAAACGTACTAAGTATCCAATATATCTTCATACCAACAGGAAGGCCAAACGTAGCAACACTCCGAAGAAGACAAAAGCTACCAAACGCCAACACAAATATATGAGATACCAAATGTCACTAATGATGGAATGGTGTACCAAAACAACACACACAAGATTCCAAAACAAAATCTCCTCCAAACAGAATCATGGCCAAATGTACCGTCGTACCAAACTGCCCAAAAGGACACCAAAGCCATGAACAAAACAGATGTTTCACTTGAGTATACTAGGTGTCATGACCACCACAAATATGCCTACACCATGGCAACAAAACTCAAGTCGAAACCAAAACAACATTCTAAGCGAGCATAAATTACCTCCATCAAAGATACAAATAGTTAGACTAACAAGTCCAACCCAAAAGCTCCAAAGAACAAACTCCCGTCGAAGTTTCAAATGACCCCTTTCGAGATCCAAACAGCTCTTTTTCAAGAACCCAGTGGAGCTTGACTCGGACAGTCGCACTTAACAAACGACTTCCAAACCATTCGACCACTATACAAGTCACTCACATGTAGACTTATATCTGCCATGTTCCAGCAAATGAGCTGATCTCACACTAGAACACCATAGACTCCACCTTGACACTACAAGAGAATAATGCTTTAGCTACTGAATTAGCAACTGAGTGAAATTCAGTAGCTAAATATATAACTTAGCGACTAATGTTGAAACAAAAAATATATTTAGTCTCTACATAGGAGACCAAACTATAATGGTAGCTAATTACGTCTCTATTTTAGAGACTAAATAAAGGAGGTAGCAAATTTAGTATCCAATTTAAGTGTTTAGATACGAAAGTTTGTCGGTAGCTAGAGTTGTCTCTATACGTCGACACAATATAACAGAACAATCTATTTGGCCGCTACGTATGAGACCAACGAAAATTAGTGTATAAGTACGTAGTTAATATAGAGACAACACAAAGTGAGTAGCAAATTTAGTATCTAATTTTAGTTGTTTGCTACGGAAATACATTGGTAGCTAAAGTTAATTTTCACTATCATGTATATTGTACATTTAATACAAAATAAATATTAATGTGAAATATACTTTTGAATTATTATCAGTCTACTTATATTATTATAATTATTATTAAAAAGTACTTTGTAATGCTCATACGTAACAATGACTTTTACCTTAACTAGATATTCATTACCCAAATAGTCATTAATCTTCATGTGTCTCAATGGTTAGAATGTCAGTTATGAAGTTGTAGGTCATGGGTTCGATTCCTCTTAACAACATATATTGTTAATTACTCTACAAGAGGGACGAGCTAAGCGGCAGGCGGTGGTCTTACGTGCCATGTCCCACAATGAGTGCGGAGGCCTAGCAAGGGTGACGTGGCAAATATGGTAACCGTATTTATTGTTTCCTAGACAATTTAGATACTAACATGTTAGTCGCTAATTTAGCAACAACTAAATTGGTCTCTAATTCAATCACTAGTTTAGCTACTATATTATTTATGGTAGGTAATGTAGCCTACTTAAACTTTCGTCTCTATTACTGTCGCAAAAGTAGCTACTTCGAATTTGGTAGCTATTTTTTGGTAGCCAATTCTGTAGCTAAATTAGCGACAAGGCTTTTAGCTATGAACCATCTACCGTCGCAAATTCCGTCTCTATTTGTAATTAGCTACCGAAAACTAGTGATTTGCTACTGAAATATTGGTAGCTAATTAAGTTCCACCTTGTAGTGTGAGCCTCTAACCATCCAATATACCCTGGACTGGGTCTGCCATCCAATAAGCCCGGGAGTAGGCCTGCGTCCATTTAAGCCCTGGACCGGGCCGCTCATCAAGGCTCCACCTTGAGCACAAATTTCCCCACTAAGGAGAAAAAACAAATATTGGTAGCTTGTCTTGAAGGATCCATTAGCTTGACCAATGCAAAAATAAACTCCACCTTACTGCCAACACTACCATTCTTACACAAACTCACCAAACCTGAAAGCATGTCAACTTTCAAAATATTCGCTTCCAAAATCTTTTCACCCATAATTCAACAAACTCAAATTAACGCCCTAAAACACAATGCGGAAGCAGAAAAGACCCAAGTTTGAACCTTGAGCTCTGATACCAATTGTTATAACGGAGGCGTCCCGTTACCAAACGGTTAGTTAATTAGGGTGATAAGAACAAAATATAGCGAATAACAAATAAAGATGACACACAGATATACGTGGTTCACCCGTAAAATAACTAGCTACATCCACCCGGAAGGAGAGCAAATTTTACTATAGTGGAGATAATAGTACAACAGTAGACTGATACACTTTTGGCTCTTAGTAGTGCGTGTGTATCAGTCTACTGTTGTACTATTATCTCCACAATAGTAAAATTTGCTCTCCTTCCGGGTGGACGTAGCCAGTCATTTTACTGGTGAACCACGTATATCTGTGTGTCATCTTTATTTGTTATTCGCTATATTTTGTTCTTATCACCCTAATTAACTAACCGTTTGGTAACGGGACGCCTCCGTTACAACAATTAGTATACAACACTATAGACTAACGTTGATTATCTACCTTTAATTTAAAAGTAAAAATAAAAATAACAGACTAATGTTGAATTTGTTGATTTAATTTTCTGTTTTTTGTTTTTATTTAGTCAATATTATTGCGAATAAGGGTTGCTGAAATTTTTTTATCTAGACTGAATTTATGTATATAGTTTAATTATGTAATAATAGAGTATGGTGAATTAATGTATATAATTTAATTATGTATTAATAGCGTATTAGCGTAAAGCCTTGTACAGTTGTACTTGTACACTTTATAGGTTAACTGAATTTATATGAGTTGATTTGAACTCAACTTAACTTATATAAATAAATAACAAATTTTTGCTTACCATGCATGTACATGAATATCATCGCTATTATACAGCTTGATATGCATGTATACCTATAATGTTAAGAAAACAACCAACCAAACAAGCGATCCATATAAGGCTTCACAGATTAAGGGGATGAACAAAATATGAATATTGTTTACTAATTTTGTATTGTTTAAGCAACATTCATTAGATAGTATTATTATTATTAGTATTAGTAAGTTGTAGTTGTGCACAACATAGAAAATTAGATAAGCACGTTCTGGAATAAGGTATGTGTAGATAATAATATAATATAGTCAATGGAAGTCGTATAAAGAAAATCACAAATATGTAATATTGCATTATTGGCATTAAAGTACTAAATTGAAGTAGGTACTTACATTAGTTGACTATACTATGCACATGTATGCTTGATGTTGTTCACATACAAGTTGAGTCTTCGTAAACGGTTGTCGTTATCCATGATAACATCTTACGTAGTATATTCTTATATCTGTCAAAGGTACTAATTGTATTGATTATTTATTTATTTATTATTATTATCATATGATGTGGAGTACAACTTTAGAAGGCCAATGTTATACAAAGATCAACTGGCAAGGGAATTGTTCTAGCTTAAATAGAGATTTTGTGTTCGAGCCTGGAAATGAAATAGTGTTAAAACTCATGAGAGAGAGCTTTATCACCCTAGTGGTCCTGCCCGGCTCGAATTCGGATTAAACCAAATAGTTTACACAAAAAAAAACACTCTACACAATCTTAACAATATTATGTAATATTCCTAACACAGAGTATATATTATTCAAGTATATTATTAGCTCCATCTTAATTACTAAACTAGTTTAGAACCCATGCAATTGCATGGTTTTTTAAGAGGGGGTATATATGAAAAAAAAAAAGCAGAAAAGGTAAAAAATAATATTATATTTTTATATTAAATGTTAAAACATGTTATTAGAGCTTAGTATGGTTATATATAATCGATTGTTTTTTTCATTTTCATTTTAATTAATAATACCCTTATTGTTTTATGGTCGGAAATTATATAGATACAATACTTATGAAGTTTTTTTTTTGTAAGTTTCTCTATTTTTCATATTTTGTTTCATAATTTTAGAATTTGTGACACTTACAGTTTTATTTATTGTGATTTTTAGCAACAAAATTTAATTTTAGTTTATATATCTTAATTTATAAAGGATGGCCATTATTGTCACGTGGCATAGGCGGTAGTAATGTAACATGACCACTAACATTATTTAGTTGCTTAATTTTATTAAATTATAATGTTTATGTTATCCTTATAAATTTATCACATGTACATTAATTTCATTTGTTTTTTACTTATTACAATAGGGAAATTTACACCACAATATATAAGTTTATTTGTTTCCTTATTAAGATAAGGTGACTTTAAAGGGAAAATTTGTGAATAGACTTATTCTTTTAGTTACAGTGGGATTAGTAAATTCCATTATCATGTTAATGCATGCGTTGTATTGCTTAAACAAAATTCAATTATTAAGTTGGTCTATGTTTGGTTTAGTCAATGTCCAAAATGATTTGAAAATAGCGTTTTCGTGTTCGTAGGTAGTAGTGATGTAAGTTACTCCCTCCGTCCCGGTTATTTGTTTACCTTTGCTTTTGGCACAAAGACCAAGGAAATGGGAGGGGACCATTTGTGGGTAGTGTCATAAGATGACAAGTGGACAATAGTCCCATTGGGTGATGAAATTGCTCATCAAAAGCCTTCCCAATATAGAAAGGTAAACAAACGAATGAGACACTCAAATATGGAAATGGTAAACAAATGACCGGGACGGAGGGAGTAACATAGAATACTACGTAGTTAATTATGTAGTAGTTTGCTGGACATTAACGATTTAACGGTTTATAAAATTGGGTCAATGAAAGTATCATTAAAGAAAAGCACAGACGAATGAAGGTTATATATGACATTTTGCAATCTGACTAAGTCTATTTGCGACCGATATATCACAAGTTTGTATTGGGTCAAGTCACCTACATGCATGGTTAGATAAGATAAAAATTAGAGCGTCTAGAGTTACAAATAACTTGTCTTTATCTAGCCATGCATGTGAATTATATTTGACTCGGTCACAAATTTGTGAAGAATATGGAATTGTTTATCACCTTACTCAATTTTCCTTATTACTTTAATGATATATTGCTTAATTGTTTATGACCTTACTCAATTTTTCTTATTACTTTTGCATATCGATATTTATTTTCCTCAAAACAAAGTACATGAATGTGTAATTGAAAATTAATAAGGTGTCTATTTAGATTATAAGTAATATACTAAAAAATATAAAAATCTGTATATACAGCGCATTGCGCATAATCTAAACTAGTTACTTTTCAACTGAATAGTATAATCATTACACATTATATAATTAGTACCTTTATATAGACAATATATTTCACACTAATCATTGCGCATTGTGTTTATTTTCGCAGTACGTATTTTACTCATTTGGGTACATTCTGCACTTAACTTTCCATTTAGTACCCTTGACTAAAAATTTCAAACCTAAAATCTCTATACCTTCTCTCTATAGTTAAATCCTTAACCCCATTCAACTTGCCTAATGTTTTTCACATGAATGATTATTCCGTCATAGAAGTTGTATATAACTCGATAATCAATTGTTACGAATCAAATTGATTCTTTGTTATAATTTTGCATCTTATTTTAATTAAATTAGGGTTTAGGGTTTAGGGTTTGTGTTGACATTAGCGAGGGATTAATTGGCTTGGGATTAGTTTGTGGGTATTAGTGACGGCGGTGGACGACTATGGCAGTGGACAGTAAACGGTGACGCAAGTCTGCCTGCTAGCTGGACATAAGGCAGTTGATTGACTGCATTAAATTGAATAAATAATGGAAATCCAACATACGAGTAGTACATTGTACTACCTTGTACAAGTAGTATTCAAGCACAACACATACTACGCACCACCCTGACTGACCCACCCTCAACCTACCCTATGCACCATCCACCTCACACGCCGGCGATCTGGTCGGCCGGTAAAATCTACCATGTCGACGACCGCTGCACCACAGTACCACATAACACGCTGGCACGCTCTACCACAAGTCCACAAGCAACCACTCCCGCTGCGTGCAACCCACCGTCGACGGTCTGCCGGCAAAACCATCCCTCAATTACGAGGCCATGAGCCGGAAATGATGTGATATGAAATTAAGGGTGAATGTGTATGTGAAATTATAGAGAAAATATTAGATTGAAGTTAGAGAGGAAAAATGAAATGGGAAATGGGAAATGTGAAGGGTATAATTGTCAAATATGTACTAAGACGAGTAAAATGTGTACTGCGAAAATCAACACCCTAAATAAATAACAAATGTTGATAGAAAAAGCTTATCAGTTCCTATTTATTAATACTGTACTAGATTAGATTAGATTAATTTTGTTTTCAAGTGCTAAATTAGACCGTTTGGCTAGTATTCATTAATTACATTTACTAGTACTAATCAGCGAAGTTAAAATTCCTGGTCAGTCCCATTTTAAATGATCTTCCACATTTCCTAAAATTGCAAAATCACAAGGTCTTTCACTTTTCTTGTTTTTTCATAATTATATTTTTTATAACGTGTCATCTCATGTTCATAATATTCTACTTTTTAATTTTTCTACAATTTAAATGTGAAAGATCATTAAGAATGGAAGACAGTACTATATAAGTGACAAAATATTCCCTCCGTTCAAGTATTGTTGTCATTTCATTTTGACATACAAACCAAGTAAATAGTAGGGTATCATTTGTGGTCATACTTGGTAGATGATAGATGAACACTAATTTCATTGGGGTGTTAAATTACTCATAAAATACATTCTTAATATATAAAGAATAATAATTAACTGAGACACCTAAAAAGGAAATATGACTAACAATTGACCGAGACGGAGTAAATATATAACTTCTTGAATCTTGATACCACTAATTCCTAAAACGATTTTTCTATCCTATGCCCACTGGGCACATGTTAAAAACACTAAAATGCAAATATTTGAATGTTTTTCTATTGGAAAAAGTTAAAGGTTGTTACAATTTCAATTTTCCATGTATCTAGCAATTAATTATTTCCATTTTGGTTCTCTTAACATGTGCCCAGTGGACATAGGATAGAAAAACCGTTCCTAAAATTTTTGAACCAATAGCTGTCATTTGAATGCTAAGGGGCTTGGATGTGTATGCATTTTTGGACCAATAAATCCTTTATTTCCTAAATTCCATTAGCATGTTGATGCCAGCTTGTAGATAGGTAGTAGACCAGTAGAGTATTAGTGTTGTACTCCGTATTTCCGTAACATAGAATACTAGAATATTAGGTAGTTTGCTTGACCTAACGATGTAAATAATCGAGTCAATTTAAGTCGTAATAAAGAAAAGCACAGACAAGTGAAGGTTATATGTGACATTTTGCATTATTGGTATTATTATTGTTGAGGAAGATAGATACTTTCTTTTCCGTGTCAATTGAGGTGCAAAATTAGTACAATATATGAAAAAAGGGGAATTCAAATATGTAACTTATCAGCACGATACTTTCGTCTTAATTAATTATCAGGCTAACATTTGTTCCTTACTTCCTTTAAGGTATATAGATGGTTGAATTGCGAAAAGAAATAAATAATTCTCGCCATTACTTTTGTACCGTTTCAGAAATCGTATATTTGGTTTTAGTTTTTGCCCGACCTGATACGCTACGGTTTTAATAAAACCGTATCGTATATATAGAAATTCGTTAATTGGAAACCATGTACCGTATCGGATATGTACATTAAAATTGTATCATATATTTTTTGCTCAACCATATACCTCTCCATATATAATGGCCGGAAAGGATCCTCACGTGTTGAACATGATGCCCACTTAGGTGCCCTGAGGTTTGGACTCATTCCAGTTTAGCAGTAAGTAGATTATACATCTGAAGTAATACCATCAGTTGTGTAATTTCTGAGCTTTGTGAAAAAGTTTAAGTTTTACTTTAAAGATTATGAGTTATATTACAAACTTTATGAGTTAGTTTACTGAAATATTAAGCTCAAAAAATATAATATAACTAAAAAATATTACATATAAACTCAATTAATTTGAGTTTTGATGGCAAAAAATTAAAAGGTGACCTGAGGTTTGAGTTTTGGATAATTTTACTTTGCTGACCTGAGGTTTGAAGAAATTTCATTTGATTAGCTAAAACATATAATAATCAATTTTTATCTTAATTAATTACAATATCAACGTACTTAAGTGCTAAAGTAGATATTCAATTACATATTCAATAGAATAATCACATGATATTGGAAAAAAAAAACACCTATACTATGTTCAAAATAATTGTTTTAATATAAAATACTAAGAATGTTGATTATATATAGATCACGCACCGAAGTGAAAAGTAGTCCAGATTTCAGGGCACCAAAGTGAAATTTTACAAGCCGGAGGGCACTAAAGTAGAATTTTATACTGTATTTGTTTTAAGAAAAGGAAGTGGCCGAGAAAAAGCAATCTTTCAACTGTATTGTAGTCTGTTGAGTATCGAGTAATGTATTGAAATTTTTGTTCGCTTATAAGTAAAATATCATAGTTTATTTTCGCAATACATTATTTATGAGGAAATAAGATAGTTTAATTTCGCTTTTGGTTTTCTTTTACTTATGTTGTCGATTCAGGGCACGATCCACGCATGGCCATAATTTCATGAGGATATGGACAAGGAGGCATCCATAAGTTCATAGATTATACAACCAGATGTATTACAACCTCATTATGTAGTTTATGAGTTTTGTAATAAGTTTTTAAATTTTATTTTAATAATGCGTATGAGCCTCGTAATGTTTTGAACTGGTTCATCTACACGTACAATAAGCTAAAAAGTTTATTAAAATATATGAAAAGCTACATTACAAATTTGAACATTTGATTGATTAATCGGATCCATTTCAAATAATCGTAGCTAATTTAGTAGAGTAATAAAGTCAACATATCGCGTTACATAATTTATTTGCATTGAGAAGAGTTGATAATAAACTTGTAGTGGAACAGAAGTATAGTTTTGAAATCATTACTTTATTATTTATACATAACAAATACTCCATATATATTGGAAAATGAAGTAACAGAACTCCAAGTTGGCATATACTTGTTGGTGCAACAAAATCAAACATAATAACAAAACAATGTCATTCATCTGGGGTTCGAAAACAAAAACCAAAAACAAAAACAAAAACAAAAACAAAGCCCTCTTCATAAACCAACTTCACATCTACAGCGTTCTACCCCCTCAAATCATAGCTGCATCGATCCTACTCGCGCTCGTGATATGGCCGCTGATCCGTATGCCGGACCCACAAGTGCACCTGACCCGACTCACAGTCGACGCAGTTGACAATACAACCGCAGCCATAAAAAGCAATCTTCTTCACTACAGCATCACCCTGCACAACCCTGACCGTTACAAGAGCATCAAGTACAATGTTCGCGTCCTGCGAATAACTTTCTCGGGAGCCAGTAATTACTACGGCTATCTTATTAATTACAATAGCGACGGTAAAACTTTTATCCAGGGGCCTGGAGAGACCACTCTCCTAGCCGATCATGTCGTCAATTGTACTGTGAATTGGCCTCCCCAAGACTTGTATAAGCTTAAGACGGAAAAGGCGCATATATATTTCAAGTTTGTAATGGAAGTAAGTTTAACGACATTAAACAAACTCATTAGTTCGCGTCAATTCATGCGTACACTAAGAGCTTACTTCGACGATGATGGCAAAGCTTTTATTTTTCATCCTACAGGGCTTAAGTTCCACTGATTTCTTTTCATATCGTCTCGAAATGTATCGTGCACCATCAGTTTGTTCATGCATCATTCTATATTTCTTCTATTTGAATTTTATTTCAATTATTTCAGTTTATTTGATTATCCTAAATGTATTGCATAAGTTGATTGATTATAGTCGCAACCATCAGTAAAAGAGAAAAATTGTCATTATTCTTGATCTGTAACGACAAATGAGCGCACGATGTCACGGGTAAGAATCAAACCCTAATTTCATGGATGAAGTAAGAGAGCTCTAGCTTACCACTTGATCGATCTAACTCTTGTTCTTACGTTTACTTACTCGTGACTGTATAGACGTTTTATTTACATAGTATCGCATATATAGGAAACGATCTCAGTGAGGTGAATGAGTAAGTACTTGGCTAAATTATGACTACAAATTATCTAGTTCAATATTTTGATATACAAGGGTTATTGAATGAATAACTAATCTTAGCAAAATTAATACTCCGTATAAAATGTAATAAATCAAAGATGGAAGCAATAACGAATAAGCTATGAAGGCGATGATTCATCTTGTTAAATTACGGTCTTACGCAAGACTAATCAATAATGGAAAAGCTATAGAGGCAACCAGGCAATGGTTCACCTTGTTAAATTACAATTTTACGTCAGACTATGGTTCACCTCCAAGCTGACCTGAACCGCTTAGACTACAAAAAAACGTGGTTAGCTAAAACAAATTTCCGTCACAAAATGATAAAAACCCATCACTAAAGGTCATTTGTAACGGATTTTTTTGCATCACACGACATTTGTCGTACACACATCGCAATATTTATGGGACAGATTTGCAGACCGACTCGTCAAATGTGTCCGTCAGCTACAAAGTTCATTATATTTGGAGTAATGTTTTTCAGAAATTGAAAAAATATCGTCCATCACAAATGTCCCGTCAACTTGTCATTTGAAACTAACTCAAAATAAGAAATAACCCGACCTGAAACACATACCCGTTATCACTATCAGATCCATGCCTTAGGGTATGGGGTCCTTGGACCACAGAAAGAAAGTTTTTTATATGTATTTTACCTAATTTTTATGCTGAAAACAATTATGAAAAAAATGTCACAGCGGCCGTTATGACCCACCCTAAATCCGACTCGATTGACCCAGCAGAGCTCGCAACTCCGCACATACTCAATACCCACAATTGATAACCCTTCATTTATCGATCCGACAATCGTGCGATTACATGTACATAGGTTATTAGGTTGTTACTGTATTATTGTCTAATAAATTGAATAATATAATATGCGCGTTGAAATAATAAAATACTCCATAACTGTATTCTAGTAATTATATTTGTCAACCTTTGGCATCTAAAATTGTACTGGCATGATGGTGTAAGCTTTGGATTGTTTATTAAAGCACACTATTCATTTACTAAGTTAAGTCTTTGCTTTGATAGTCATTGTTTAATGTTTGATAATTAAACTGTTTTCTTGAAATAATGATTCAATTAAAGCACAAACATGTTAAGTCTTTGCTTAGATCGATCTGCGTTATTAGTAATTCAAAATTGAGGTCAATACATTGTTGATTATAACAAGGCACATGGTTTCATAACTCGTAACTCACTAGTAGGCTAGGAACCGAATAGGTATTAGCCTAGTGTGGTCACGTCCTCGAATCCCCATCGATCCTGTCATATTGTACTGATTTTGTGCCTGATTTAACTATATTTCTATACCACTTAATTATGAGTAAAATTAATTACTAAAATAGAACCAATTTTACAACAACCTTGTGTAAGTCCTCTACGCAATTTTTAAGTTCTTGTGGTGTATGTAGACTGTTCTTGTCACTCGGCAGCTCAAACATCTTGTTCGGTCACTTGGGTAATCAAAACAACACTGAACATGGTTAAGTGCCTTATGAACACAAGTACTTCCTCCGCTCCATAATTATCTTCCTACTCTCACTTGTTCCGTCTCCAAAACAACACTTTGGCTCTATTTGACAAGACAAATAAGTCAACTTATTTGATCAAAGTAACTTGTTTGACCAATATTTCAGTTACCTTATTTTCTTCGCAAGTATATGTCAAATGACAACTATAATAGCGTATTTACCAAATAAGCTACCAACTTACCAAGCTACCTGAAATGAATGAAAAGCTACTCAGAGTAGCTACCTGTTTTTATTTCATTTAATTTTTTTGCCTTCATTCGATAATATTTAATAAATATTATGTCCATTTATGCCAAATTACTAATTAAAAATTAGCTACATTTTCAGTTAGTTTGTCAAACATTTTTTTACATAATGAGTAACCTTATCAGGTCCAAATTTTCAATTACCATATCCACTATCTTTTCAGGTTTCAATTATTTTTTTCGGTTTTCAGGTACCTTTTTAGTTCGCTTTGCCAAACAAAGCCTTTGATTCAGTTTTTATCCATTTACATTCATTTTTTAATTTCAAAAAACATATTTACGAAACACTATCTTACGAAAATGCAATTATTTCATTACGAGTTTTTACATTTTTATTATTTTAATAAATTTGACCTAAAAGAACAAGAAAAATAATAATGAGATGGAGAGAGCAAATCGTTAAATAAATAAAGTCAAAAAAAAATATGAAATGATTGAATATAAAGAGGTTAAACAAAAGGGTTTTTTGTCCAGATAGCACCTAACATATAGGTCTTTTATAAATCTGGTACCTATTATTTTTCTTTTTGGCCAAAAGCACCTTACATGTATCTATTTTTGTCTTATGGCACCAAAATGACATTTCCGTAAAAAAAAAGTCAAACTTTTATTCACGAAAAATGCCAAAAGCAATGTACTTTACTTCATCAATTTCTGACCTTCATCCATGAGTTGATACTAATAAATTACAAACTCTTTCTTCTTTATACTTGCATGATCAATAAAGCATTAATATCTCTCTTTAATATTACTTATTAAAACCCCAATTTTTTAATCAAATGTGTTATTTTTTTCATTACTTTTGTTAAAATCCCTATTTTAGTTATCTATTTGGTCTTATTAACCCTAATTTAATAACTACCATTGCACCGATTTTGTAGTCCTGATTAAAAATGAAATTTTGGTACCAAATTTATTGTTTATGTATTGCGCTTTCTGTTTTTAATCATTCAATTATCAATTTTGTAATAGGATGAGTTCATTCATCCACAAAGAAGAGGGGAAGAGACTATAGAATAATGTAATTAAGGTTATTATGGAGGAAAAATAGAGGGATAAAATGAGATTAGATGGAACTTGGGTTAGCAATATCAATGTTGGATGAAGTTCTATGCATTTTCCATTAAGTCAAGACGGTAGCTTGACTTTTTTTTAAGGAAATGTCAATTTGGTGCCATAAGACAAAAAAAATGTGAAAATTAGGTGCTTTTGGGCAAAAGAAAAACATTAGATACCAGATTTACAAAAGGCCTAAAAAAATAACATGGTCGGTACACTTTTGATCATAATAAAAAAAGTAAAAATAACTATTTACTATTTAGAGTTATGAAATAAAATAATAAGGAAATTAATTTCAATGAAATAGACGAGAATCAACCAAACAACAATATGATATACGAGTAGATTGCATTAAGATAGACGATATGAAACAACTAATTAAGAGCATTAGTAAAATCCTGAGTGCGGTTAAAATAAGAAATCCCATGAAAATCCAAATTTGTGTCAAGATAAACACTTGTGTCCAACCATTGATAACACTTAGTTTCGGTCTTCCAAAGCAAAACTTTAGACAAATATGTCAAAGACAATGACAAATATATATATTTTTCATGCCTTTTTATCATAGGGATGTCATCATTTGTTCTCCAATTTAGCTTATATTCTGTAAAATTTAAGCTGAAATTCCAGCGTAATGTTTTTCCGAAACCTTGGTACTCTTTTGGGATGTACGCCCAGCCCATCCCCCACCGCGAATTGTTGGAAACGCTGAAGATTTCAATCCCCCCTTCACCTGTGTAATTAAGTCCCCGGAAATAGTTTGGGTTGATAATTTCCAGCTCTAAGTACATTGTCGAGTAGTTCTCGTTACCTGGGCGAAGGTTAATCTTGGTCAGTGTTGCTCTAGGGTCGTATATTGAAGTTAAGCCCCATAAGAACACTGACGTTAACCCTAATGTAAGCAGGATGCATATGAAGAAGCGAATGTGATCAATAGCAGATTTGCTTGCCATTTTTGCAGGGTTTTGTAGGAGGCTTTTTTAGATGAAGATATTCAATGTGGAAACAAAGAAAGAAGAGAAAATGAGATGAAAGATGCAAGAGAAGGGAGAGTTTTTAAGATGAATAAATAAGGTGTCATACCATGTGATTTTAAGAGCTAAACAATTAAAACCACGATAGTTTAATACTTTGGTATTAAGGGAAGGGTCTTGACTCTTAAACGAGAGATTATAGGTCGGTCCTAGTTGTGCGGTCCTAGTAAAAGAATTATCCTTTATGCCCTCACAGATGATATTTAACATGTTTTAATATTAAAACGGATGTCTCTGTCTTAAGAGACAACACTAGCTGGATCAACTAATTTGCTCTAGGGTAACTCGTTTCTTTAAAAAGAAGACTATGAAAGTCAATTTAAATAATTATTATCACTAATCAACCTCATCTTCCCTTACAATACGAAAGTCTTAACTTATAAATCCAGGTAAGATCCAAAAACAATGTTATAATACTACCACTATCAATTGAAGTAAATAATTAATCATTCCAAAGCGATGTTACTTCCCCACTATATTATACTCCATATATGATGAATGTGTTCATAACATTAAACTTCACATACATCCTTTCTTATATTCACAAAGCCCTAAAAGCAATTAACTCTTCCTTCATTCAAAACATAAGTCTCCAAGTCTTCTGAACTTCAAACATGTCTCAAGTAACACCCCCTACACCACCACCACCACCACCACCACCATTTCTACCTCCAGATGAAGAAATTCGTCAAAAACTCGAATCACAACAAGTATACATCCAAGCATTCCTCACCGCAACCTTCATAATTTACACAATAATCCTCATCTTAGGCCGCCTTAGATCTCGAGGCAACAAAACCATGAAACTTTGTTCCACCTACTCTTTTATGATCACTGCCTATATAGTATCTTACATCCCTGGTCTCATGAGCGCACCCGGTCAATCCAATGATCTCTACGTCTTTTGGGCTGCTTTTGTTGCGTACTTAGCCGCTGTCACTAATGAGATCAGTTGTTACTCTATTGGTGACAATGAGGACCGCAAGAAAAGGCTCCTTGTCGACTACGCTGTAGTTTGGCCTTTGATCTTGACTTCTCTTTATAAGAGCCTTGTTGCCCCCGAAATACTTGTACCCATTGTCATTATTTTTTGGGTAGTCGTCTTGAAGCTTAGGGAACGAACTAGCGCCTTATCGTCCGCTACTAAATCCTCTAATGGGCTCTGTGGTGCAACAGAGCTCATCTCCGAGTTTGCCAATCACCAAAGAGAGCCAGGCCAAATGAATAATGCTTTGGTGGGACTGAAAGAAGCACAAAAACAGGCCACACAACAATTACAAAGGGGTTCGAGAGAAATTGATTACAATGCCATCGAGTTCATCACTTTAGGCAATATTTTGGGCACCAACGAACCCTTTTTGGTGAGCATGAATGAAGGTCAGGAGCTGCCAGACACTTGTGTTTCATTTGCTATGTTTTGGACTCTCCTTGCGAAAATTGCGGGGTTTGATGATGTGAATGCCCATGTATTTTTGGGAGGTAATCAACTTCCTGACAATTGCTTTACTCTTGTTGAGAAGGAGCTTGACTTCTTATATGATTACTTTTTCACCAACTGCTATGCTATTTATAAGAGAGGGATATGGAAGAAATTGCGTGATCTTTGTGTTATTACTCTGTTTTTCTGGTTAACCATACCCTTGTTGATCGAATATCGCTCGCAAGATCACAACATCTTGTATATTCTATTGAAGGGCTATGTGTTAGACACCGGATTCACAAGATTTGTAATAATAGCCATAATTGCCATTGAATATGCCCAAATCGGAGTCTTCCTCACTTCAAAATGGGCTAAGATTATGTATACTTGTTCGTACCTTCAAAATCAAACCAAAAGGACGATCAAAAGTAATCTTCTTCAAAGGTTGATTAGGATAGCATGTAAAATACCTCGTCCTAGACTTTCACTCTTTGGTTTAAGCACATTTACAACAAGAAAAGTCGGTCAATACTCAATTTTGGATAGCTATGGTGAGATTCCGGGATCAAAGTGGTGCGAGTGTTGGATTGGGGCTTACATTGATATCGCTAGATTGGGTCAAGCTGGTAACTGGGACACGGTTGTGGTATCAGATGTTAGAAAGTCGATTGTCGATACTATCAACTATTGTTTAAGTGAACGTAAGGGCATCACTAGCGGTGTTTTATCCTTGAGAAAAAACGACGTAGGTGATGATGTTATAAGCAATTATATAAGTAAGAGAACGACCCAAGCTCGCGATATTCTAATTTGGCACATAGCTACATGCCTATTTGAAGAAGATGTCAAAAATGAATCGTCAGATACACACAGGCACAAAGATTTTCAGATAGCAACTGTAATTTCTAAATATTGTGCATATTTGGTTGTCTTTTTACCTCATGCACTTTCCGATAAGGTGTACATGACGCAACGTGAGTTTGATAAGGCAATTAAAGAGCTCAAACACGAGGAGTTGGAAGGTGATGAGGAGAAAACTAACAGGGAGTGGAATTGGGAAAATAGCACGTTAGGACAAGCAACAATCCTCAAAGAAAAGCTACAACATCCAAATAAGTGGAAAATACTAGCTGATTTTTGGACTGAAATGCTCTTGTTCTTAGCCCTCACAGATACTAGTGAGGCAATTGATGCTCATGTAAACAGCTTGTGTGTCGGCGGAGAATTTATAACACACCTTTGGACGTTGCTCACTCATGCAGGGTGTTCCAAGGAGCCTAACATGTGACATTGATGAACCTATCTATTCATGTAATTCGTCTTCCCATTTCTGTGTTTTATGCATTGTATTTTTAACAAGTGTTAAATGAATATTTTTCTTAAGTGTTATTTCAGTACACCATTCTAGTACTTTGAAATGTAGTTTTTACTTTAAAAAAAATAAGGTATTGCGAGGAACTTTATTGAATATGATATCATGGAACTTTACCTTGTTCTTAGTAATTTAAGGTCTTTTTACTTCGGAACAACTTTACATTGTTGGTTTATACACGGCGGCTGTCACATTACTCATACAACCCAATATTAGCATTATAAGTTAACCCAGGCCACTAATGTTGCGTAGCGAGAGAGCTAGATTGGAGATTAAACCCACATAAGACTTGTATGGCAACCTATTATAGTAGATTAGTAGACAATGGATTGTGGTTTCGATATCTTTATACTTTAGCTCGATACGAAGGAGTCACCATGGATCATCAATGGTTGAAAGTAGATTAGTCCTAAGATCATCGATTTCTTTAGTCAGCTGTTCATTCTCTGCATTTCCTTTCTGTATCTCTGCTTCTAATCCTGCAGATGCATTGGGGTAACCCCAAGAAATCCATCGAGTTTTAATGTCCTCTTTTTCCTTAATGTAGGTTTTTTTGTCAGAAACTACCTTTTATATAGTGTCATTTGTGAACAACTCATTTTTTTTGGCTTTCCACTACGTTTTATTTCCTCTTGCAAAAATACTACCAAAAATCCACGTCCAACGAAAAAAAGTCAACTTTCCGACGTCGACTTACCATTTTTATGTTGAATTTAACTATTTACTTCATAACTTTAATAATCGACGATAAAGATTGATTAAACCCAACATTAATCACCTCAACATTAATCACCTCTTATCGGAATCAAAATCTTAATTCACCGAAACAAATTCACCATCGACATTTATGTGAACATGGTAAATTCTTCTGCAACAAATGCGATCTGTTATGATCAAAATCAACATCTAATGTTAAATATGCGAGAATCATAATGGATTCACTCTTAGGATCACTTTTATGCTATCACAGGTATTCACACTAGTTTTTTTATGACCACTACTTCGCCGTGAAGAGAGAAAGAGGGTACTTTTATATGACTAAGATGAACATTAGGTTGATGAATTAAGAGTAGTCTATAGGGTTGTCGAAATGTAAGGGCGGAGGTGAAGGTGGCATTGGTGGGAGTAAAAGTGACAACAGAGATGGAGACGGAGATTGAGATGGTTGATGCATTGTTATTACTTGGAATAGACTTTTGATAGAGCACTAGGTATGGAGATGAGCTTTTTCAAATTTTGTTGGGTGAGCAAAGGGAAAAATCTGGGTTATATGTGTGAAAAAGGGAGAAAAGAGCAAGTCAACGCCAAAAAATTGACTTTTTTTCAGTAGAGGTGAATTTTTAGTAGTCTTTTGCAAAAATAAATAAAAACTAAATAAAAGGTAGGGGAAAGCCAAAAAAAATGAAAGTTGTTCGCAAACAGCTCTAAATAAAAGGTGGTTTCTGACCAAAAAAACTCTTGTAGTAACTAAAAATACTAATTATCCACCTTATCCCTACTTAAGTAACATTTTTATCCTCATTAAATGGGACTTCATATGTAAACTTATTAGTTACAAGAATATTACTAATATTTGATCACTATTTCGTGAATCTAACATTAGGTCAAAATAGACAATAAAATTGAAATGAAGAGCTATAAACACATTGTTGTGTGTGGTTCTTTTCAAAAATCCCTACAATTAGGAAAATTAATTTAATTAGAAAAAGACATTGCTTTAGATAATATACCCACTATCAAATTTATATGATTCGGAAGTTTATAAGAATTGGAAAAATGAGGTCTTGTTTGGTTGCCAAATTCATGGGAAGTAAAATTTCCCGTACAACTCCAATTCCAAAATAACTTATTTACCCCCTAGCTAAGTGTGAGTTCCTTTATCTAACCAGCAACATTTCTATAATTCACAAGAATTGTAAATTCATATGAATTGAATTTTCATGGGAAGTCCATCTTCCCATGGTAACCCAAACAAGTCTCAAGTTTATTTCAGTCAGATGAGTCCCAAGTAAGTTTGTTCATGACACAAAGCGTATGCATTTCTATTCATTTTCACTTATCTCCACTTTTTTTAGGGGTCAGAATTGCAAGCAATAGATGATGCGACAAAGATGAAATAAAAAATTATATTATCCTACTAGCTAAAGGAAATGAACTCTCAATTTTTTTTAGGAAAAGGAGAGGATCGTAGCTTGCAAATATGAACACATCGGTGTATGGTATAGTACAGTAAGGTATGGTAAAAAATTGAAGGCTTTTGGTTGAACTATAAATACTCATCCCAGACCCTTAAATCTTTTCATGTTCTAGTGTTTGGATAGGGGGATGTGGAGAGAAAGGGAGGGAGAGAGATTTGGAAGGAAGTAATATTCGTTGTATGATTAGCAAAATAGAGGTTGAGCGATTTGTTGGAGAGGAAAAATGAACCTCTCTATTTCCATCCTACAAGGCAAATTATGAACTCTCCAATGAAGGAGAAAATGAAGGAAAAACTCACTTTTTCTTTTGTCTCTCCCCTTTACCTCCTTCTACCTCCCCTTTCTTTCCCTCCCATTTTTGTATCTAAACACACCCTGAAATTTTGGCTTGAAATATCGGCCATTACATTACTGGTTTACTGAGCTTACACCAAAAAAAAAAAAAAAAGAAAAGGAGACAAAAGGAAGATAATTACCAGAATTGGACCTATAAAGATCTTCCAGAATCTTCATCGACTGTGCTGACACTGAGTTCTTCAAATCACAAAGAGTTTGATCAAGTTCCCGAATCTCGTCTTCAAGAGATTCTTTCTCAAACAACAATGCCCTTAATTCGTTGCATTCGTCACCTTCAATGCACGTTTGGAATTGGGTACATGACACTGCAAAAGTTTCCCTACCCAGAAAAAATCTCAAATCAGTTGGTCAGTTTAACCAGAAAATGTTTCAACAGCTCCACGCTTCTAAACTTCACATTGTTGTAATTGGCTTTCAGCAATTGCATTTGATGAGTAGCATAACTTTCAGTGTTATTTCGACACTTATTTTTAGTCGAACTTTCAGCTTTGGAGCTTGTGTGTAGACCTAAGGCTGAGTTTTTAACTCTTAATCAGTCAGTCAGACAGGCAGAAAGAGCACAACTGACAACAGCTCTTCATAATATCTAGACAGAAAATGCAGCTGTCGACTAGTTTAGCCGACAGAGTCATGGTGGTTCTACCCACTTGTACTCATAAGGTCATAACCAAGGTTCTAATCTGATCAAAATTATTGTACTTGTGATTCTCTTTACCCAAAAAAGTTGAAAACCAAAATTATCATAATGGGTAAAATCAAAGCATAAAATACACATGTAGTCATGTCCAACATAGAAGAGAACAGAAAGACGATGTTAACAGTTATGAATACCGTTTCTTGTTCATTGTCTCGATCAGCTCATCTTTCTTTTGCCTCAGATGATGTATCTCATCCATCAATTTTGCTACCGACTTCCTCGAGTTAACTATCAAGGAAAACAAAGAATCTAGTCTTGATGACAATATTTCATCCAATAACATATGTCTTGTTGACAAGATCCATTGAGATGGAAAAGCAACCAAAGGCGAACAGGAGTTATGTCTGACAGGGGCCTGACATTCCCTATTAGCTTTTCAAGTTTATATACGAGTCAGTAAAATTTATCAGTTGACTTCCTTGGCTTGACGATTGTGTAGTTAATGTTCATGAATAAGGTATGAGTTCAAAGTCCTGGCCCCTACTTGTTGGTTCCATGAATGAAGCATTTAATTGGTTAATCCCCTTAAAACCTATGCATCGGAGAATAAAAACTCGACTGGAGGTCTCCAGTAATCGACATGCATCATATCATTTAAAAGAGGTACTCCAATGAAAGCAAACTTGGATGACTTGTTCGGGACAGAGAGAGTAAGTTATAATACAACCAGATAGCCAAGAGAATATAGTACTTTCTCCGTTCAAGCGAATTCCATATTCTTGATTAAAGACACATCACAGAGTCACATAGAATAAACGTCTGAAATTGGCTGGAACAGATGGAGTATGATTTTAACAGAACAAAAGAACTGCAATTTTTCTTGTTCAAGTCACCATAAAAATTGAAATTGTATATAACCAAAACGGAAAATAATTTGAACAAATGAGTAAGCCTTTTTAAAGGTTGTCTCAAGCTAAATTAGTGTGAGGGAGTACTAATATATAAATAAACTATAATTATACTACAAACTAACAAAAAAGGAAAAATAACTACTCATACCACGGGAGATGTCTCATAAATAATATTGAAAGAGCACATCACATAGAAATTTGTGATCTAATTAAGTGAGACGTCAAAGGTTCGAATCAGAGTCTCGTTAACTTATCCTGCTGATACGCAATCAACACCTTAAACAAGCACAATATTTGAACTTTCTATTTCATATGTAACAAAAATTAACCACGGAACAAATATTGCAAAAAACCATAATAATTCCCAACCTCTTCTGCTCCAATGTCCATAACCTTTACAAGATTTTTACCCGAACTAACCACAATTTCAATCAATAATCCAACTTCTTTGTTCTTCTCAACAATAATTTGCATCAAACTTAAATCCTCAGCCACATCAAACCCATTAATATTTTCCACCATATTTTCACATTTTACCATCTCATAATCTGCTAATCCTTGCAGTTTTCCAAAACTCTGACCAACTTTTGCCATACTCCTTATGTTCTCAATATCAATTCCCTTCTTTAATTCTTCAACTCCAATCTTCAATGCAGCATAACTCTTATCACAAATTTCTAGTAAATCCAACTTATTTTTGGCTTCGTCGAGTAAATTCTTTATCTTCTGTTTTTCACTCCGAAAGTAAACTATATCATCATACAAAACCTTCAAGGTTATGTCAATGGCAACCCTAGTCAAAGTTAGTGGATCAGCTTCCGGGTCGGGTAAGTTTTGAGTAAATATGGACTCACAGGTATCTCGGTTTCGGGTCTGGTTACAGATTGTTCGAATAAAGGACAGTGAATCCGGGTCAATTTCATGAGAAAGCATAGGAGAAATTATGAAAAGAAAAAACATGATTTGGAGAGAAATAATTAGCATTGGGTTTTTAGGGAGGTTAGACATATTTTCTTTTGAATTTTTTTCATGTAGTCAATGTAATAGAAGTTGTGATTATTAAATAGTTACAGATTACCATAAACTCATAAAGGAAGTAAGAAGATCAATTGGCGTTACATTAATGGAAAGTGGATATTTATGATAGTGCTTATAGTGATTATACATTGTAGTCTATGCATATTTGGAAGTTTACCAAATTAGACCTCTCTATCCTCGGAATTACCATAATCTTATAATCCGTCTCATTCAACCGTTCTTTACGTTTTTATTCTTTTGCGAGAAGTATTTTGAATGAAACGTAAAGAATCTGATGAATGAAAAAGAGCACTTCGCAAATTGGGGGAATGTGTGTAATAACAACAGATATGCACATTAATGTAACCGTTCTTTACGTTTTTATTCTTTTGCGAGAAGTATTTTGAATGAAACGTAAAGAATCTGATGAATGAAAAAGAGCACTTCGCAAATTGGGGGAATGTGTGTAATAACAACAGATATGCACATTAATGCCAACAATTATTATGAATCAAAATTATCTACTCGTATCATATACGGAGTAATAATAATAGAGCGAAATAACAAATAAAATCAAATATCATAAATTTCAAAAGAAATTACCAGTGACGGCGATCAAACCGCGCAGTTCAAACTGCGAGAAATACACCAGCTTCATTAGCTCCGACTCTCTAGCAACAAGCGCAACCTCGATTTCTTCACACTTAACAATTTCGGACTCGATTTGCCTTGTAATCTGAATTTCCGCTTCAATTTCATCATTAACCTAAAAAATAAAATAAATATAAAAAAAGATCTTCGATTATGTTTCGATTAATTTCAGCATTAACGCCCTAGGAATAAAATGAGATGAATTCAAATTCAAATATTCGCTTCGATTTCATGGTTAACCTAAAACGAACAAGTACCGTATTAATACCTAAATTGAATTAAATTTTTGATTAATTGCGATAAATTACAAGAGAAAAATCGAAAGAGATGAAAAATGAGAGTAAACCTTGTCAAGCATATCCTTGAGTCTCGAAATTTGGATAAGAATTGAGCTTGAGTCATCCATGGTGGTGATGAACTGATGGTGCGCGCCAAAACCTGAAATTTTCGCCAATGCCTCTTGATTTCTACTTTGGTTCAAATGACCAATTTTTTTTATTTTTTTATTTGGTATTATAAGAGTATTTGAAAAATAATTGGGGGGTTTGGGCTTTGGGGTCTTTCAAACTAATTGGGGTCAATCGGTCCACGATTTTATTATTATTATTTTTTAAAGTAGCGACTTTACCCATTTTTAATTTTTATAAAAGGAAGTAGTGTTTCAATTTTCTCAGACTTTATGTAAAAAGTAAAAGCCGTTTGTTGAAGTAGCGGATTTACCCTCCTTTACTTAGGCAGAAATGTAGAACTAGCATGAAAACGACCGTGGCTAATACGACTAGCGGCTTTACTTTTGAAATTTAGAAGGAAAAAAATAATCATTGATCCCAACTCCTTGGCTCCAATTATTTTGTCAAATAACCTTGTAACTTTAAATAGTTCTTAAATGACGAGAAAGGACAACGGTCTAATAAAATAGAGTACAAACTCATATAAGACCATTTAGGTATTTATGTACATGATCTTTTCGAATGGGTTTGGGTCACTTTAAATGTGTCACTGACCCATCATTAATTTTATTTATGAACGGGTCATTTTTGAGTGATTCAACATTGAGCTAATTTTTACTTGAATTCGAAATAGAAGAGAAGTTGATTGTTTTATTAAAGTTCCCCATCAGATTTATTATAGCTCCATATGAGAAAATATTGGAGTGTTTTCTTTTATTTCTCGACTGGCATGGGAAATCACAATCCCTACCATTTTACCAGATGTGCATTAGATAACCTCAGTCGTACGTGATAAGCTGCAAATCACGCATACCAAATCATCAGCGAAATCATAAAAGCCTTTTTGGGTTTATTAGTTTGTTACAACTCACAAATGCCAAATGATGCATTGATGAGGGTAATCCCAAAAGCATCTAGTTGGGCCGAACATCTGAAAATGAATTTGAAATATAAGTAAAAATGAGGAATTCCAGTGAAGTTTTACAAAACCCTCCAAAGCATTAGTATTACAAAAGCCTTCTTTTAATACTGTGAAGGTTAGAAAATCCATCAAAGAATGGAAGTATATTAGCTTTCATGCATAGACTCCATTAGATGATAGCATCTTGAGACTCATTCATCGCGGCTTGTTCGCATAAAAACAAGCGAAGGTTTGCTAGTCGCTTGTAGGCTTCAATGGTTGAGATGGCCCGTCGATCATGGTAAGTTGCCTTCTCAATTTGGCAATATGAGCTTGCACCTACAACAATTAGAGTTAAGAGGATAGTCATTTCCATTGCTGGTGGAAATTAAAGACGGGATATTGTATGCCTTTCATAATGTGATGGAATAAAGCCAAACGGCTCACCAGTAGGTGTGCTTTTACCCGGTGAAGTAGTGGTTAGCCAAGGCAATTTCTGACCCACTTTTTATCGTGTCACTCATAGCCTTCCACTCATTAAGGTAGCTTACATGCAGCCCCTTTTTTTGCCATAGGCGGGAGCTTTCCGCATACTAAAGGATAGTCATCTCACGGAAAATGTGATATTGTACAACAGAAGCACATTTCAGACACTACCTTACTATCCATGGGGAGATAATTGAAACTGGAAAGCTAAACAGATACAACAGCAAAATAATCTTGAATTCGAAACAATTTGAAGTCTGCTTAGATGAATAATCGTGGTAAAATAATTAAAAACAGATCATAGAACAATGACAACCAAGAAATTTGTAAACTGTGATACTTGTTAGACACAAGATGATTCTTGTAAATATCGGACTACTTGTTCTGATTGTCCTGCTTTATGAAACTGAGAGTAGTAGTTGATTTTTGCCTGAGATAAACCCATATGATAAGACAGTTCCTTGCTTCTTCTTAACTTCTCGTACCTTGTGTTGTTTAGAACATTTAAGAGCTTTTTGGAAATATTGGACCCAAATCCGCAGACATACTCACACAGTCCCGCTCCAAAAACATATGTAATGATGCAAAACACTAAGTGAAAAGAATTGGGTATGTCCGAAATTGGAAGGGAGGAAACTACACTCTTGAACCAGCTCATTACAAAATGCGAGGGTACATAAAGGGAGGAGTACATGACGAGAGGGAACCGATATAGCAGAGAAAAAACTGTGATAAGTGGAAAGGGAATGAGCTGAAGACTGAAGAGGTAGAAACGTGCCTGTAAGGCTGTAAGTATGGGGCTACTGTTATTACTTGCCTAAAACATGGTTCAAAATCTGAGTGTGGGTTATACCTGAAAATGGGGGCATTTCCATGAGTCATCATATCATTTAGTCAGGTCCTTAGAGCAATTTAACAAGGTGTAATTTATCTTGCCATCGCATTTCAGCAAAAATACATGAACATACATCACAAATGCCTTGTCATAAACAGACACAGACGAAGTAAAGTTGAACAGCATTCTAATTCCACAGTCTGATAAAATATTTCATATGTTAATTTAAGCATGTGAGTGTGATGTGACTGTTCTGTCAAATAAACTTCAAGAAATTATTGAGCAGCTTAATTCTGACCTGTTGCCGAGCTGCTGCAAGCTTTAAGAGCTCATCTGCTTCTGAGAAATTTGTGAACCATTGAACAAGATGACTATCTTTTGTGTCCCCCTTCTTTCTCTTTTCAACATTTTCAACAGGCACTGCAAAATTATAGAATCCGGTTGTATATATGTATCTCTGGCAAAAAAACTTGGACATGAGAGACTAAAAGAACACACCTGGTACAGGCAAATGGATACCAGTAGATAGTCTTGGAATGATCACCACTGGATGATTATGCACACGTGAGATAAATTCATCCGAAGGCTCTGAAAATATTACCTCATCATATGACTCTACCACAACAGGTTTCTTAGTTGATAATGGGCCGGAATCATCTTCGGGATATAGCTTCAAATGGTGATATCTGTCAAATTCTTACCCTCATCACCACGAACCAACAAGTGCATATAAAAATGTAATAACAACTAAGCCACTCACAAGCTTAATGGCTTATCACAGACATCAGTATGGAAATAAAGGGTTATGGCAATCTCGAATTCACCCCATCCACATTCCGATAACTCAAAAGGTGGATACTCGATGACTCTTGTGGGGTTATTGAAACTAGAATGCAATTGGAAAACTGCTCGCTTTACCACTACACCTAAATCCTCATTTGTAGCCCCTCGAACATAAACTGTCCATCTATGAGACTGGTACCTAAGAAATGTATTTTAAAAAAACACCTTTAGCATTCAAAATCAACAAAGAATGTACTAAAGTGCTGCAACGATGCACAAGAAGAACACTCACTCACTGGCCTTTTTGCCAAGCCAAAATGCAATATTTCCATAAGCTATGGGAACACTGACTTCACAATCTTTGAGTTTTTTGTTTGAAACCTGCATGAAATTCGGAAAAATAGTAATTGAACAAAGCAACGTGTTAGACATGTGGATTACATAACAAGCTATGTTACGACTATAGCTTTCATATTCTCATTTGGTGTATAATACAAGCAGATTTGTGCACTTACCTTCTTCATTTTTTGGTCCATCTTCTGGTTACTAATCGCCTGATATATCTTCTTTGAACTGAAACGATGAAACAGGAGAATTACAGGGAGTACAAGATTAATGACAAGAATTAAACAATAAACCAAATACTTTCTTAAAATGATTTGAGAAGATGGGTTACTAAGTTGTTAGTTTGTGTTTTCCCCATTCTTTTTGGGCCATAATGTGCTCAATGACACCATACTTATCGCATTACTACTGACTTTCAGTTCGAGGTTAATCGTGATCAAATGAAGTGCATTGGCTGACTTTCCTAAAAAATTATAAGAACATTCTCAGATAGAGAAAACTGATTCTGCAAGGCTGACAAATTGATGCCTGCCTAAATGGGGTTACGATATTTAACATTGCCCACGAATTACAAAAGTAAGCATTCAGTAATCAGTAATCCTCGGGAAATTGAGCATCATGTAGCCTGTCATGCCCAAAACAAAGATTACACAACATTTATGTACATGACACCCTCAAATCGCAAACAGATGGCACGTCCTAACTATTCACCACCAATCTTAACACATAAAAGCGAACAAAGTTTAGATGAAAGATCTCGGGTATTCTACACTCATAATTTACACATCACAAGATAGCAATGTGTGGCTTCAACCAAACAGAAGCTTCAATTTTTATTATTTTTAATCAAATATTCCAAAAACAAACTCCGGGCTTTCAACATAGGAGTAAGAGTGCGCACATATGTAACACGTCCCCACAGGAGGACCCTTTTCGGCATTGGAGTAATGTTGTCGTATTTATTATTTCATAGTACTTCACAACAATAACCATTGAATTAGATAATCACTGGTACATCTCAAAAGAAATATTATGCTGAAATTTCATCTACTTTTCTACTTAATTATCATTCTTACCTACTCAATCACTATCATTCTACTTAGTTATCATCAGTACTAATAACTGCTAAGATGAGCATTCATTTAATCACAATTAATTAAAATACAACCAATAAGTCTCACTTAACACGGATGGATAAGACAATAATGAAATGTCTTGAGAACGACAAGATATTTGACCTATCTATACAAATGGGTCATTATTTGACCGATACTTCCATCCGAAATGAGAATTTGTGCAATACAACAAGAGTATCTAAGTGCCGCAATAGCTCCTGCAAATTGTGGGGTCAAATATACACGGTCTTAACTCTGTGTTAGCAACATAAAGAGACTGTTTCCGATAAAACAGTAGAACCATAAAAATTTCAGCATAAAAATTAAACACACAACAACAAACTTCGATTATATAATTTTATTATCATAATTGTAACTTTGATCAATCTATTACAATTAAGAATACTAATTACTAAACACAAAATGAAAAACTAAGGTTAAATACCTCAATCAAATATCAATGACTAATCAAATAGCTCAAATTAGCGAACTTCTGGAAATCAAACTGCCTACAATTTTCCAAAATATACGTCAAATATTTAAAAACAAAAAACAAAATAATAAGCAGGCAAAAATTAATAAAGATTAATAAAAAAAAAAAGGGAATAACCAAAGTAATGAGTAGAGTAATGGGCGAAGAAAGAAAGAAGAGGAGATGGGAAAAGTGTGATATAATTTTTATAGTATAAATATTATGAGGATAATAGGCAATTATTTATGAAGATAATCCCGACATGTTACTCTTTTGAATCATGAATCAATTCATCAATCATTTTCTTCCAAAAGTGTCCATTTTTTATTAAAAAATTTAGGCTTGTTTTTCGGTTCTAAATTTCTAATGTTACAAAGTGGTGCAATTGATCTCCCTTTAAGAGTTAAGACGGAACGGAACGGAGTATATTTGTCTCGAAATTAAAACGGTTTAAAGAGCATTTTAATTGGATTGAATTGACAACTTGGACATGTTTTTTGGTTAATCTCTAAGCATTTGTCTATTGGACTGTCTTGCTTGTGATAGTCATAAGCAAGAAACCTCTCACAACTCTTCTCATTTGTCTTTTTGTTTAACGTCACAAGCTTGCGATGAATTTAGTCCGTTATAAATAAGAATTTGTGTTTGTTTATATGACCATTTTAAGTTTAAGCCTGTTATTTCCATCTAAATAAGAATTTGTGAAAACCACGGTAATTGTGTGTTAATATTTTTAGGGGGTAATTAGTAGTTTGACTAGTCTCGAGCATCTTAAACTTGCAAGATGATTTTAATGTTGTCTTTAATTAATAAATTGCATAAAAAAAATAAAGAAGTTGTAAATTAAAACGGCCATAAGATTTGGTGAATTATGTATCAAATAAGATCAATATACGACATGTAGCAGATTGATAACGCTTACATTACTTATAAACATCACCATTGAAATTAAATGTGGCGAAAAAGGGGAGAGATCCTCTCCATTTCCTCAAAAGAAATGGAGAGGTAAGTTTCTTTTAACGGTTTAGATTATATTTTGCATCGAACGGATACAAATTTATGCATAGTTTTAAAGGTTAATAGAGTGTAAAAGGGATTATATTATTTAATGGGTTTGTTAGAGGAAATGGAGAAGATCTTAATTCACGAAAAAGCTATTATACAAACCGTTGTACAAACATATGACTTGATAATAACTAGAGGATTGCACCCCGAGATCTAGATAAAAGGTAACTATAAATACACGTAATTACGTTTATCGTTCATATCAATCCGAACATTTTAAAGACAATAGTTAGAGATCCGAACATTTTAAAGACAATAGTTAGAGATTTATAATTTTGAAAGAAATGAAAGTAATTTCACTCGGGCGGGTTAAGACTTAATATATATGCTAAAGGTTTTGATTGATTCCATTCTTGAAACGATGATACGTTCATTACTCCATATTTATTTTCCGAAGATCACTGCTTTTAAGTTTAGAATTGAAAGGTTATAGTAACTATTTCGTTTTCTGTTACGGCTTATTTGAAGAGTTATTATTTTTTATCCTGATAGAAAAAGTTGCCTAATTAAGTTATACTCCCTCATATTCTACCTACCTTCTTCTTTCCTCTGTTCACAAGAAATAAGAAACTGAATTTGGACCACACAAAACATATTGTACACATGCAAAAAAGAATATAGAGAAGGTTACCGAATTGACGAAAAAGAAAATAGGAAAAGTTATGTAGAATAGGAGGGGTATTATCTGATATTATGTGAAATACGTATTGAAATGTTGATGCAAGTTTACGAAAAAAAATTTGAGTCTAGAAATAACATTTCTAGATCCACAGTTCCACACTGCTATATCTTTAATTACTCAAAGAAGAAAACTTCCCAAAATAGAATATTTATTGTATTTATAGTATGAACTAGCCCAATTTGCCTAAAGAAAAAGACAAATGACAATATTGGCAGCCCAATTGGAGGCATTGTTCTTATTTCTTACGATGTTACCCTCCAATAATGGTAACTCATTCTATTTACTCTTGTAATTTAGACATACGTTTTCCTGAAGTAGAAAATGGGTTTCCTATATTTCGTCACAAGTTAATATGAGATTAATGTGACTCATTTAAGACAAAATATAACCATAATAATTTTATAAGCTATAACAATTTGTTAGGACAAATGTAACATTGTCGGTAAATGTCAATATTTGGCCCAGTCTTTAACTTGTGACGAAAAGTTTCCTTTCTCAATGAAAATTGGTGCTCTACAATAAATGTTTTTCTTTAGTAAGATAAGATGAGAGAGCGCGCACTAATCTTCCTTAAGATTGAGGTATTCATCTTAATATTAAAACAAGTCAAATATCATCCCACATGGACGTATTGATCAACCTTTATTAATTTTCTTTTCCGTAAGCATTCTGCTTTAGTTTGTTTTATATCCGTCTTAATTGAGAATTCGCCGAGGGGAGAACTAATCGCCTTTATGTCTCCATTCCACTGAATTGTATATAATACGAAAAAGACGGATTTTGAGAAATATATACGACTAATATTATTTGGACTGGCGAAGGTATGATCAATTTGAACTTCCACTTATATTTCCCAACCAAACTTTAGGGGTTTGAGAAACTTGGAACCACCAAACTTACTTTACCAAATCTGGTACCATCCCAGTTCCCAACTTAATCGGGACTGATAGCGAAAATGGACTCATATCAGAACAAAATACAGTGTAGATAATATTAATAAGTCTTACTTGTGATAGGGCGACCCGTCGACGGGTCAAATCCCCCTCACAAAGAGCAAGTGGCAAGGCAAGTGGGGGGCTCCATTTGCACCCCACTTGCCCCCCCTCACTTGCTCTTTGTGAGGGGGATTTGACCCGTCGCAAGCTTGCAACGGGTCGGTCTGTCACAAATGAGAATTTGTGAGAATATAGACTCGAGCTCAATTATGTCACTCTCGTAACTAACCTCCTTTTGCGAATCAACTGTTACCCTCCTCCGTCACCATCCAGCTCTCACGCCATCTCTTCAGAAAGTAAAACACAAAGTGGGGCTACACGGAGGAATGGAAAAAACTATGAAAAAATAAGTATGAAACGAATAGAGAGAGCGACGACTGAAGAAGTAAAGGACTACCTAGAATGGTCTCTTTATCAGTAATTCAGCATTCACGGCCACCGGCCATCTTTATGCACAACTTTTTTGAAGTGTCAACCCTCTCCCACAAGTCACTCTCAGCTAGTAACCTTTCCCTTTCTCCTTACTATTGCAGATTTACAGTGCCATTGGTAAACTAGAAGCCGACTAGCCGCATCTTACCTCAGTCAAGGGCGATTCATAAAGCTGAGTCATCAATATATATAATTTAAAAATACATCGGAAAACAAATTACAGTAATCTCAGCAGAAACAGGACATTGCAATTTCAGTATTGAAATAGTTTGCTCAAGTTGTATGAACGACAAATGTACAGGTTCATATTATTCTTAGATGTATTCTTATACATAGTACAGTATTAAAAAGAATTTATAAAGAAAAAGTTCGGTGCACAAAGAGAAACATAATCTCAAGTTCACATAATAGTTCTCATAGTTTGAAGAAAGATCTGTACAACATTACCAAATACACCACCACAAACATTATACCAATACCAACACAACATGCCTAGGATTAAAACAGTTGGTCGAAGGTAGAAGAACAGTAACAAAAGCCGAGGACATTTATTATTCCATCCCCCTTCTCTAGTGACGGAATGATAGAAATCAGCTCACATACAACGCTGAAGCCATACACGAGGGACTGCAATAGGATAAATACAGGCCGGAGTGCCCCATTTGCAGCTTTCAAATAAAAATCAACATGCTTTATGGGACTATCCTAAGCCTTCATTTTCAGATAAGACCAAAAGAACAGAAGCTGAATCCGTAACGAAAAACTGAGACGCAGCTGCAACTATGTACACGAGATATAACAGTAATTTTCACAGGAGAGAGAAATGATTGGCATTTATCCTAATCAATCAGAATGCTCATGTAAGTCCTCCTTTGGGATTGACTTAACAAGTTGTAGTCGAGACATGACATAGGCCAATAGTTCTTCTCGATGAGAGAAAGTGAAGTCCAAGTGGGCGTACTCATACTCGGTGTATGATACGTCTACTCCCGCTTCATTCATCAAATCGTAATGCTTTCTGACCATTGATGGACGAATGACCTTGTCCTTTTTACCCGCCACCAAATCAACAGGAATGTCAATAAGACCATAGTACTCCCCCAAATCCAGAGGCTCTGGAGACTCATAAACCTCCATATTAGCTTTCCGACTCCCATAGTCAAACATCTTAAACTTGCCTGATCTCTTCATTTGTGCTAAATGAAGTGCAACATAAAATGATACTCCCGGCATATCATTCATGTTGTAATGTGGTAAACCAAGGACCCCGACCCAATTGGAGCTATCTCCTCCAACAACGTAGCTCATCAGGGTTTGAACCAGACCGCCTACAGCCGGGTAGTTGTGGAAGTCCCGCGCCAATTTGTTTAGTAGCATTCGGAAAAATCTAGTGGGTATATAAAAGGCAGGCACCAACTTTACCATGATGGGTGCCAGCGCAAGGAACATGTACTCGACTAGGGTAAAGGCAAGGTTTGAATCAGCATGGAACCCGGCAGGTGATAGTAATATCAATCTTGAAAGTCTATGGGGTTTCTGTTCTAGTCGACGTGTAACAACATACATAAGAATACCAGCACCCCCTAAGCTGTGACATATTGCACAAAGATTATATGGCTGACCACTACTGTTTGCTTCATCGAGATCAGGGTCGCGTAATTTTAACTCTGAAGTTTTCACCTGATGAATTTTTTCTATCATAGCTGGTATATCCTTCGTGCCATGCTCATTGATGGAATAGTGCCAATACCTATGTGATATCGACAAATTAGTCTTTTCCTCGTTTTAGTTAAAATCTCATCCTAGATAATCTCCACCGACTACAGCTTACGAAATGCAACATCTAATTTAAAACCTTAAAGAAAAATGTGAGCCGACCATACCCCAACCAGCACTCAATCGATCAAACAAATAGGCACTGTAATGATAACAAAGGATATATATTAATAGGAAGTGAGCAAAAGAACTCACTGTCTTGACGAAATACTCCTGTCGACATGTTCTCTTGAAACCAAACCACGGAAGTTACCAAGGAAAACATCATAACCTGAAGCACAATATAGGTATTTTCTTAAATATAAAAAGATGCACCCAGCATTACGAAGAGTAATATAAACACAGCTATACAACAAACCTTGATCAAAAGCTGCAAAAGCAGGTGAGCCCACTACTCCATTAGACACCCAACTGAACAGAAACACTGTGTTAGAGGCAGAAGTAGACAGGTTGTGTGATTGTGTGCTTGCACATTTGAACGGGAAAATAATCATACATGTGCAAATGTCATCATGCAAAGACAAATTAAACTTCCCCAGTGTCACAAATGGCCACCAGTATCTTCATTAGCTTTTGTAAAAAAAGTGTGTATGGTCTTATGCCAACTAACCATTACATATTAGAAATTCGTGTAGCTCCCTTTTATTAAGCAAAATGCTGACCATTACAGATTGAACCTTCAAATATCAATCATAACGCATAAAGGTAATGTGCCAGGCCTACAATGTTCTCTTGCATTTCACAGGAAATGGGCCAGCTTAATTTTTTCTCAGTGGCGTAGACTAATTTATAAGTCAAATAGAGAAACACCAACACAGCTTTTCATAAATCTCAAAAAGTTATTAAAAGTCAGCAGATTCCAAACTCTACAGATGCAGACGATGGCACAAAACACTAGCTCTATCTCCATAATCCAATTATTCCAAATGCGTCTATTTATAATAACCAAGGCCATGCAAAACATGTACTCTTTATCACTCCTTCTCTAGTCTAGTAGTAAATACGAAAAGAGACCTTACCCCATTGATGAATCCATCACTCCATGCTGTAAATAAACAGCCTTCCTCGAATCACGTCTGAAAAAACATGAATTGCAGCAATAAAAAAAAAGCAGACTTTCACCACATTAACCTTGCTACAAATAACTCCAAAAAAGAAAGAAAGATGGACAAAAATGTGAACAAGCAATCACCTTGGAATTCTTTCAAGAAGAAGAATATAACCATCTTCTGTAACAACATGAATAGCTTCATAAGGATATCTGTTGTTCGGAATATAAGAAACACAGAAGAACATGATTAACAGCACATCAAAAGCTCAATACAGAAACTGAAGTTAGACAAGGTACTAGAACTAAAAATAGCCAATATATGTGTTTTGGATTATGAGCAGCCGACATGATAAACAAATCTTACCCAAGTTCAGTAATAACATCTTGACAAGTTCGAGCATCTGTATTCAATGGATGAAAGGTAGCCTTCCTCTCAGTCGGAGCAGCCTCATTATCTCCAAGTACAGCTGTAGGTACTGTCTCAACAGACTCGTGAACATCAGCACTATCAGGAAAGTGCTGCTTAGGGAAAGCCCATCCTGAGAGAACTCTGAAAGCTTCTGAGGGAGAAAGAAGAAAATGGGCCACTTTGTGCACAGCATCAAATATCGCTTCAATAAAAATCTCAGTACCAAGATGAAGATCCTGGGAGGAAAACAATTAATGTAAGAGAAACATTCTGCTACAGAAAGTAGTGAGATTCAGGCCCTGCCTTCTGAGTTATACTTGTACGTAAAGATACACTTGACAAATAATACAGATATACTAAAAAGAAATGCAAAGCACAAACCTCTATAACTCCTCGCCTGCGATCCGTAGCACGATGAACAAAATGTTCCTTCCAGCTTTGCAGCTTTCTCGGAGACTGAAGATGCCGAGGGCGCTGAATAGGAGAGGAGCTATTCCCTCTTAAAAAGAGAAGACGATAGAGCCAAAAAGGCAAACCCAGCAAAAGTTTGAAAGGAAAGAAAACCCACGATAACAGATAGCCAACCACGGTCCAGTGTTTATCATGTTCTGCAACACTGCTGGCCCAAGACATACGCGAACTTTGAGATTTAGGAGAAGCAGGTGATGAGTATCCATCATCCTCCCCAGAAGAGTAATCTACACTTGATGTATCAGAATCCACAGACAGCTCATGTATCAACTGGTTGAATGATGAAACACCACTGCCAGAAGAGAGAGATAATAAATACAAGTGATTTCAACAAATCATGAAAACTATGTTAACTTAGAATTCTAGCTTGAGGCAGCAATTTATAAGGATAAGGAAAAGGCGAGGAAGGAGTTTTTAGGCATTAAGGACTTAAACCAATAAAATTTTCTTGTGCTCATTAATCTTTTGTCCAGCCAATATCTGTGTCTCTCGAGTCATGATAAATTTGTTTCTCGTCTGACAAAATAAACAACTCTTGTGTATATCTGATGCTTCACACAAGCTCCTTATTTAGAATCTTCAACGAACCACTTGTTGCCACAAACTACTCTTTTTAAAACAAAATGAGACATTCTACAGTAGCAATACATGCACCTCCCTAAGAACTTTGTTTTATCCACACTTAAAATATATTTGGGGAAATAAAACGAAGCTAGGACTCGTCCAATTCTCACGAAAAACGCCCCCCTCAAGATCCTCAATCACAAAGAGTGACCAACATCACAATGGAAGACTGAAGAATAAACGCAATCGAGACACGGGTTTGGGCCACTAGCAAAATCATACCACCTTTGAAGGAAATCATAATTCGTAAGTGTTAAATTATGCAAAAAATATAGTCCAACAAGAAACCTTAATCCTGACACAAAATGAAAACAGAAGTGATACTTAGCAGTTAACACTAATAAACAAACAAAATGACAGCACCTAACCTTCTACAACAGAGCTACTTATCAATGAAACTCCAGGGTGATAACCGGTTCACATCGGGAAGTTGAAACTCCTAATAGCAACACTACCCAATGGCCTCGAAGTCTCTAGCCTTGAGAGGGCGATGGGTCTCATGTACAAAGTCTTACCATTATGTTAGAAAGGGAAAAGGGCTATTTTCAGTCCACCCATAATGAAAACGAATAAAGATTTGCATCAAAAGACTTGGATGAACAAGAAATTTTGAAGGAAACTAGTTTTCAAGTTTTTACAACCAAATAAGTGACGCCTAATCTATTGCCTAGGAATTTCAATATTTCGTGAATTTGATATGCCTCCAAAAACACTAGGATGATCATCTCATTAAAACATTTAGTGCTTCTCTACTAGACACCTTAGTAGCTGACATCATTAAATTTAATCCATGAACCGAGAATCATAATAAGCAAGCTCATAACCTTTATCTCTCTTCTCTTTTGTATAGAAGTATTGCAACCGTTATCCACACAATTAGTTAGAGCAACGAAAGACGAAGAGGAGACAAATAGCAAATCTAAGATAAAGGATGCCTGCTTTTATGAAAAAGGAAGTGATATAGCTCTAGATATAGACTCTCAACCAATAATTGCAAATATTACAAGTAAATGATTAAAAGAGATACTTACTTTCCCATCCAACGTGGAAGTCGAGGTCCACGAAAAGCTGGTCTTAGCTCCCATCCTTGAAGACCTTCCAAAATAGTAGCCTTCCCCGGCAAAATTGCCAGAAGAATCGCTGAAATACCATTTATTAGTCTGACAATGTTGTTCAAGGATTCATAAGTAAATGTCTTTACTGACCTGCAAATGAATGTCACAACTTGTCATGACAACTCACTGAAGTATGAAACACAAGCTTATGTTAATATTTGACATGAAAAAACAAAACCAGGGGATAAAATCCAAGGTGCCCAAATCAGGTGACGACAGCAACCAACACCTTTTATTTGCATTCAGGTATTGACTGTGTGTGTAATAACAAGCTTGTCTCAGCCTAAAACTAATCAATTACGAATGCACATCTCTTTGCCGTAACTCTACTAACCTAAGACGAATGCACATCTAGTTGCTGTAACTCTGCAAATAAACAACTTTACTTGGACGGACAACTTTGAGGACGAGGGCGGCCAGTAATAATAAATAAAGGGAAAATTTGGGCCCTGATTGCAGCAATGTCTCATAGCTTAGCCTAATCAATCAGTTAAAAGTTGTGGAACCTTCAAAATTATCTTCAGTCAATCCGTTAAGCTAGCTAATATCTCATAGCTTAACCTAATCGCCGATGCAATGTTACTAAATCACCAAAAAAAAGTTTTCCAGTCTATTATTTAAAGGCAAAGTAATGATGTAGAATGTACACACAAAAGTGCAAAACATCACACAGTTCTTAAAGGCTCCCGACATGATGAGTATGAGTGATTGAATGTATATAACTTTACACCAATGTAGAGATTTTTAAGATTCATAATGAAAGTTGAGTCAACTAACTTGGGGAAAGTCTACTATGTACTACCCTAGTGTTATTCAAATTCTAGGCTGTACCCCTCTTTTTCAAAAGAACTCGATCACGGAGTCTATTGCCTACTCGTAATTACATTAGGTTTTCCATAAGTTCTAACTTCCATGCATTCGATCTTGTTCATCCAATAACCTTCAGCTTCCTTACCCCATCAATCTTCATCTTGTTCACCGATATCTTTATTTCTTCACTCGTATCTTCACAATCTTCATTGGCTAAATAACTACTCCCTCCATCCCCTTTCCCTTCAAAATTTATCCCAAAATTATCGTCTCTTTTCTAAATTCTAATTTTAGTATGGAAAAATTTAGAATACCCAATATCGCCCCCAGATAACTAATTACCGCCATCACCAGTTCACCACAATAGGATTAATGTCTCAACTCTTCTTTAATTTAAGGGTTAAATTTGTTAAGTTGACAGTTCACCACTTTTTCTTAAATCCTCCCTACATAGAAAGGGGGCAAAAAAATGGGAAGGAGGGAGTACTTCATCAATCATCCACCCTACATTTACCTTCCCATTCCTAAATGATATTACCGAATACTTAAATATCTCCCTACATATTCAGATACATACTGAAAAGCCTCGCCTTCAAACCTGAGATCATTTCATAATGTCCACGAATCAACCACTTAAAACCCGAGATCATTTCAGAATGCCCACATATCCAAATTCCACACCCTATCCAACCGGTAACCAATACCGCTTTCATTTCCCTAAAATCTAACCTACATCATTTAGCCACCTACACCAATATCCCTCAAAAGTAGCCACCCTAAGGATTGAAAACCCCCTCATCGACACCTAATTCCGCTATCACGGCAATTACAATTGTCTAAACTAAACAATCACTTATCTAAACCTAGGTTCACCTACCAATCTACCTATTCATCTAAGCTAATCTATTCTGTAGCTCACCTTCTTAATTAACCCTAAACAACAATTTTCACACACATTCTTAACCTAATTCATCATGCATAATCCCCAAATTACAATTAATATTCGAATTACTCAAATCATCACAGCTAAATTACCTCTACAATTCAAAATATAAGCGCATTTCATACAATCAATCAAGTATTCCGACAAATCACCCAAAAATAGACAACAATTACAAAAAAAATCAAAAAAAATATATAAAAAAAACTTACTCCTTTGTGATTGCGATGAGATTATCAACGAGCCTAAGCACCATTGACGAAAAAAAAAACTGCAAAATTATACGATTTCTAACTAAATACGATATAAAAAATCAAAAATGAAGGAAAATCTTGAAGATTTATCTAGAATCTAGGGGAAAAAATTAAAAAGGGAAAGAGAAAATGTACGAAAATGCGAAAAATAGATGGAATCGTAAGAGCGATAAAGGAGGGAAAAATCAAAACGCAGCGTCGATTATTATGTGTTTTTATTTTGGACTTTAAAGGATTTAATTTACTTTAATTTAAATTAATTTAGTTAATAGAAATAAATTGGGGATTTACGCGTGTTAGATGAGGTTAAAGAGGTATACGTGGCTGTAAAGCAAGTGAATGATGATAGATATGTTCATTTTCATTATGTTGTCGTGTCAGCTTTTATTTATTTTTCGTGGTGCTGACTGTTGATGCTACGTCAACCACCAAACTCATTAACTAGGTAGCATCAAAACGGACACGGACACGACACGGACACGTGATACGACATCTCGTGAAATTTAGGACACGGGATACAGCATTTAAATTTAATAAAATATATATTTTATAGTTATAAATAACATACATTTTTATTTTTGTATTAGTATTTGATATTAAATGTAAATAATTAAGTGTAAAATTTGACTTTAACTGTAATTTATTCTCATTTTTCACTCAAACTCATCTTCTAATCAGTTTTCCCATCCAAACTCATCTTCTAATCAACCTTTTCTAGTCTTTCAATCTCACATTCCTTATTTATAGATGTCCGTGTGTCCGACACGTTGTCCGACACGGGACTGCTGGTTAGGAGAAGTGTCCGTGCTACCTAGCTCATTAATGGTGTCGGTAATCGTTTTACTTCCTCCGTCCAACTCCACCCATTTGAGAAACGCAAATTTTTATATGATGATAATAAAATTGTTTTTATTACCATCATGTGATAGAATTTGACTCGACTTAAGCTTAAAATGAATTGTGTCCGTTTTAAGCAAGACTAGTATGAGCTGGGTTATAAGTTACGACGAGATACATTACGATAAAAACTGGCCATTTTATGATAAAAGAGATCGCTATGAGAGTATGAGTATTCACAATGATAAGCTACGAAACATTGTAGCTTGGCTTGGTCATGCCGTCTTGGAAGTTATAGGGACCATGTGCGAAACTTGAAAATAGGTCTAGCAATTAACAACTAAGTACACTACAAGAAAACTTGTTTCAGGCGACTGTTATAAGGCGACTGATACAAGTAGTCGCCAATTTAGCGACTGATAATAGAATAAGGCGACTGAGATCAGTCGCCAAATTGGCGACTGAAACAATCCTCAGATTTTAATTAAAAAAACTCGGGCGACTGATTTCAGTCGCCAAATTGGCGACTGATAAGCCATTTGGCGACTGAAATCAGTCGCCAAATTGGCGACTACCTTTTCAGTCGCCAATTTGTGTATTATTCCAGAATCGCGAAACTAATCCGCCACTCTCTACTTCCCCAAATTTCTTCAAAACACCCGAAACCCCTATTCCCTCTACAAAATCGCCACCACTACTACTCCATTCCCTTAACCACCTCTCCGACCACCACTACGACACTAGCTATACCGATATCACCACCGTCCTCACCAACAAACTCCGACTCTTATTCTATTTCCGTCACTTTTCCTTAATTAGGTGCGATTTTGCTCTCCTAAATCTAATTCCTTAGCTTGTTTGTTTGTTTATTTTATGATTTTAATTAGTATTATGATGTTTATGTATAATTTGTGATGCTTACAAAGTTCTAATGGTTAGTTAGTTAGGGTTTGTGTAGGTTGATGGTTAGGGTTTATATAAATTGGGGGTTTTGTGAAATTGTTAACATTATGTTAATCGAGGTTGTAATTGACAATGTATTGGTGTTTTTGATGATGTTAGGATTGTTGATTGACTAAATTAGTATAAATGGGAGTATTATTGATGGTAGAAAGTTAGTATTCCCTCCGTCTTATTCATTTGTTTGCCCTTTAAATTATTTTTTATGGTTGTTTTAATCAAAAGGCAAATAAATAATTGTGATGGAGGGAGTAGAATGTTAGGATTTTATAATTAAAGTGTGTATGTATTAGTTTGATAGTTGTTTAGTATCCATGTTGATAATGTTATTAATTAGAATGATAGTAGTTTAATTAGTGATATGTTAATTTTAGTATAGTTAGTATCCATGTTGACAATATTATTGTTTGGTTTATTATTGATAATAGATATGTTCCTAGAGTTAGTAATAATTGATAATCAATATTGTTGTAATTATTGTTGTGTGGGTTAATGTTTAGATTAAAATGAAGAGGTTGGAACGTACATGGATGTACGAAGATAGACTTGATAAGAAAAGACGTCCTACCGCTAGATTTATAAAGGGGGTTGCCGAGTTTATTGAATTTGCTAGACAACAAGACGAGTATGATTTAGTAGCAAAGAAACTTAGGTGTCCTTGTATTAAATGCAAAAACATGAGATATCTACATGACATTGAGGTTCAAGAACATCTTTATACAAACGGGTTTTGTCCAAACTACTACAATTGGATTTCTCATGGAGAATCATATTTTTCACTTCCCGAACAATCTCAAATCCCACAAAATGAGAACCCATATAGAGATATGGTAGTTGATGCATTTGAGTCTAATATTTTCAATAATGATCATATACCAATGAGTGAAGAAGAACCACACCCACAAGCAAAAGCCTTTTTTGATATGTTAAAGGCGAGTGAAAAACCATTATATGAAGGGAGCAAAATGTCATTGTTAGAAGCCGCCTCTAGGATAGTAACTTTGAAATGTGAGTACAATTTGCCATTTACTTGTGTTGATGGCATTGCTTCTTTGATTGAGGATGTTATCCCCGATAATAATGTCATGACCCGATCATTCTACAATACCAAAAAAGTAGTGAAAGGTCTAGAACTTCCGCATTACAAGATTGATGCATGTCCCGATGGATGTATGCTCTTTTGGAAGGATGATGCTTTGCTTGACAAGTGTAGTAAATGTGAAAAGGCTAGATATAAGACAATTGAGGGAAGTATTGTCTTGAAGGGTAAAAAGGGAAAGAATGAAAAAAAGAGAGGTGAAAAGAGTAAGAAACCAATACCCGAAAATCCCGTAACTTACTTTCCTCTAGCTCCTAGACTTCAAAGAATGTTTGCTACCAAAAACATTGCCGAGCAAATGAGATGGCACAAGGAAAATCCCCGTACTCCGGGAAAGATGTGTCATCCGAGTGATGGAGAGGAATGGAAGCGGTTTGATATGCTTTACCCCGACTTTGCTGAGGAACCCCGTAATGTGCGACTTGGCCTTTGTACGGATGGTTTTGCTCCATTTGGCCAGTTTGGTAGAAAGTACTCTTCTTGGCCCGTAATGGTCACTCCATACAACTTACCACCTTGGTTATGTATGAAAAAACAATTCATCTTCTTGTCACTAATTATTCCTGGCCCTGATAATCCAAAAACCGCCTTAGATGTTTATTTGCAACCTTTGGTGGAAGAATTGAAACAATTGTGGGAGGTAGGTGTGCAAACATATGATGTGTCTTTAAAGCAAAATTTTCAACTAAGAGCTTCATTGTTGTGGACCATTAATGATTTTCCCGCCTACGGTATGCTATCTGGATGGTCTACCGCGGGAAAAAAGGCATGTCCTTGTTGCATGTACCAAAGCAAAGCATTTTCGCTTCCTTGTTCCCATAAAGTGAGTTGGTTTGATTGTCATAGACAATTCTTACCGGTGGGGCATGCCTTTAGGAGCAACAAAAAAGCTTTCAGAAAAGGTAAAGTGGAGCGCAATCATGCTGTAGATCGACTTCCGGGGGATAAGGTGTGGGATATGGTTTGTGATTTGTCACGTACTATTGATTGTACTAAAGCAGAGACGGAGGTGCTGAAGAAGAAGAAAATTGGTTGGTTTAAAAGAAGCATTTTTTGGGATCTTCCTTATTGGAAAACGATGTTAATTAGGCACAATTTGGATGTAATGCATATAGAAAAGAACTTCTTTGAGCAACTGATTCACACGATTATGGATGTAAAGGGAAAGACTTGTGATACTGTTAAATCAAGAGAAGATTTGAAGACAATTTGCCATCGTCCCAATCTTCACATTCGTAGCGATGAGTCTTTGCCAAAATCTATTTTTACACTTGACAAAGCTCAAAGGAAGGTCTTATGTGAGTGGTTAAGAAAGTTAAAATTTCCTGACGGATATGCATCCGATTTTAGTCGATGTGTTGATATGAAGGAGCTAAAGTTGCAAGGCTTGAAAAGTCATGATTGTCATATCTTCATGGAACGATTATTACCTGTATCTTTGAGACATCTCCTCCCCACTCCTGTGTGGAATGCAATTGTTGAGATAAGTCAATTTTTTCGAGATTTATGTTCGTCTTCAATATGTGTTGATGACATGATTCGTCTTGAGGAGCAAATACCAGAGATATTGTGTAAGTTCGAGATGATATTTCCTCCATCATTTTTTAATTCCATGGAGCATGTACCGATACATTTGCCTTACGAAGCCAAAGTTGGAGGCCCCGTCCAATATAGGTGGATGTATCCATTTGAAAGGTAAGATCACTAAGTAGTAATTAAATTATAATTATTATCGTACTATCTCTTTAATTGATTTAATATTTTTACACTAGTCTTAACAACTATTAATCCCATCAATTATTGAATAGGTTTCTTAATCACGTGAAGAAGAAAATTGGTAACAAAGCTCGGGTTGAAGGTTCAATATGTAATGCGTATTTAACGGAAGAGATTGCAAATTTTTGCTCTCTTTACTTTGAAAAACATATTGAAACCAAAGCAAAAAACTTGAGTGTTGATAAAGCGGATGAACTTGAGACAAGTTTACCCGAGTTTTTCCAAATGCATGATGATGAGGGTTGTTCATCAATTGGGGGAACAAGATATTTGGATGACAAAGAATATGATCGTGCTCACCTTTACGTTCTTTCTAATTGTGAGATTCTGGAATCATATGAAACGGAGTTTGTGAATGATTTCATTAAAGCACATCCTAATGTGAATAGAGATGATGTTTGGAGTAACCATGAGGATCAATTTGCAGCATGGTTTCGGAACCATGTAATTGAGTTAAATATCCAAGATGATTTGATAAGGACTTTGGCCTTTGGTCCTTCACGAGAGGTGAAAACGTGGAATCGTTACTCGGTCAACGGATTTAATTTCCATACATTCAACTACGGTAAGAATAAGGCTAGGTGCAATTATGGTGTTACTATTTCTTCTCTTGATGACAACGAATACTATGGTATAGTTGAGGATATATTTGAGTTGAGCTATAATGGGCGTGAGCGTTCTTATAATACTGTCTTATTTAAGTGTGAATGGAAGGATAACTCTGTGGCCGGTATGAAAGTTCATGAACGTTATAAAATCGTCGAAGTGAATCATACCCGGACATACTCAAAGTATGATCCATTTATACTCGCACATCAAGCCAATCAAGTATATTTCGCTTCTTATCCAAGCACGAAGAATGATCGAAATCAAAAGCAGTGGTGTGCAATTTTTAAGACAAAAGCACGCTCACAAGTAGATACAACTTTTTTTCAAGAAGAAATAGTATCTAGCGGGTTTTTGTTGTCTCCACCTGATGAGGACATCCATGAGAATGGAAATGAAGAGGGTGAAGGTTTAGAGAACGAGGATGGTGATGGTCAAGTTGACGGTGATGGTGGTGTTGATAGTGATAATGATAATGAATCAATTGGTGATGATGATGAGGACGAATTTGATGATGATAATGATTAATTGGGTAAAGATATATTTATATATATTTTAATTAAGTTTTTTATGTTATTTGATGTTTTTTTATGTTATTAACAGCTTATGTTTGTTTTTTATGTTATTAACCGTTTCTAACAATTTGAATATTTGTGTACTTGTAGATGGCAGGAGGTCGAGGTAGACAACGTGGCGGCGGTTCAAACAGACGCCGTAGTACTTCTTCAGTCGACGAGGAGGAGATGGAGATTATTGATCAGCAGAGTCCGGTAGTGGTCGAGGAATCGACCAATGACGATGAGTCCTCGGATCAGACATCGGAGACGATCCAGTTCACGCCGGAAGGGAAGATGATACTTGATCCCGCGGGGTTTTGGTAAGACAACCACCAATGTCTTTAATTTATTATTTTATAATTATATTACATTATTATTTACCATAAATGCATACTATTCCATAATTTATTTTTCAGGTTTTCGTCTCAAAAGGTTGTACGCGGTTGTACTCAGAGTACAAAGATGAAGATGACGGGAGTTGCTCCTACTTGTTGGACCAAGGCTACCTCTGCACAAAAAGAGGAGTGGTTCAATAATTTTAGGGTATATTATTTTTGTTTATATTTTCTTATATTATTATAGTTTTTAATTAATAATTTATTTTACTAATACTTACCTTTTAAATTGTAGAAAACATTTGACTGGCCGGCCGGAATAGAGTATATTGTACGTCAAAGGTACAATGAGACGTGCACTAGACGGTTAAGGGACAACATGTATAAGGTTGTCAAGAGGAAGAAGGAGCCGGAGCATATGAGAGGTATTTAATTGTTTTTGTTATTTGTATATATATAGTTATATTTTTACACATTTTATCATATTTTATTATAATACTTATTTAACTTGTAGGTGGTGCATATGAAGATATGCTTAAGTATCGTGAAACTGAGGAGTTTCAGGCTAGGTCGGCCCAAGCATCCAAAAATAAAAAAGGAGGAAAGAAAGATGGAGCGGCTGAGCCGTCGCATCACGCAGGATCTCGATCTTTCCTTAGCCTAGTTTTGGGTGTAAGTTATAATTTCCACTTTTTCCTCCATTTGAAAATTATAACTTAAATTCTTTTTATTATTAAAATTTTCTTATACAAGTCTTTAATTTTTTCTTTTAGAAGGGTAAGAAGAAAAAAGCTAACACGCCCACAGCTCCGGAGCTCTTCCTTGACACCCATTCCCGGCTCGAAGACAATAGAAGATATTGGATCAAACCAAAAGATAAGGAATTATATGTAAGTTTCAAGCATTTTTGTATTTTTACAATAAGTTCAATTTTTTGAATGTTTAACCAATATTGTAGCTATTTTTAATAACAATGTTTATATTTTGTAGGAAGCATTTTCCGCCGAGAAACTTAGGCATCCCGAGAAACCCGATAACGAGATTTGGTTCGACTTGGTAAAGGGTTTCAAGAAGGGGAACGTCTACGGGATTGGGTCGGCAAAGAACGTATTTTACGAAACTCCAAGGGGAAGAATGTCGTCCACCTCAAACCAAACATACGAGCCGACAGTCGTGGGAAGACTCCAAGCCGCACTTGACGAGGAAAAAAGAAAAAACGCGGAAAGGGATGAAGAAATAAGGATAATGAAAGAGAAATTCAAGGCTTGGGAAAGCAGGTTTGAGAATTGCAACCAAGGTCCCCCTCCCTATCGGCGGGATTATGATGAAGGCAATGGAAGTGGTGGATTCCAGGCCGAATCCAATATAAACCTTGGCTTCTGATATAGTTTAGAAACTTGTTACTTGAAACAATTTATGGTTGAAACAATTCCGTTTAAGAAAATTTGTAAACTTGAAACAATTTTTTTTATCTATATGAGGATGTTGGTTTCACATCGTGTTGTTGTAAATGTGTGAAATCTTTGTGTTTTCTTGTATACTTGCAGGTATGGTATGATGGTATGGTATGGTAGGATGAAAACAGAAATTTTCATGCAATATCACAGGTATTTTGGCGACTGAAATGTTCATTTGGCGACTATTTTCAGTCGCCAAAACCCCTGTATTTTTGTAAAGTGAAAATCCATTTGCGACTGCTTGGCGACTGAAATCAGTCGCCAAATTGGCGACTGAATACTATGGTAGTCGCCAAAATGGCGACTGATTTCAGTCGCCAAATTGGCAACTACATAATCTGTCAGTCGCCAATTTGAGCGACTGATTTCAGTCGCCATTTCCTCAAATTGGCGACGTTTTTTTCAGTCGCCAAATTTGGCGACTGAAAGTAGTCGCCCGATTTTTTTTTGGCGACTAATGACTGTGACTGGGTCTTGAGCGACTGATTTCAGTCGCCATTTCCCCAAATTGGCGACGTTTTTTTCAGTCGCCAAATTTGGCGACTGAAAGTAGTCGCCCGAATTTTTTTTGGCGACTAATGACTGCGACTGGGTCTTGGCGACTGATTTCAGTCGCCAAATTCATTTTAGCGACTGAAATTAGTCGCCAATATCAGTCGCCTGAATGTTGTTTTCTTGTAGTGTGGGTAATCAAATGGATCGATGACGTGGTGCAGTTTGATTGGGCAAGAGCAAAGCACATGGATCAAAGGTAAAAGTAAGATCAACATTGGAGATCGAATACAACTAACACAACAACTACAACAACTATATTCATATGGTCAATAACAGCTTCCTAGAAAATATGGGCTAGCTGTTGAGGAAGAGTATGAGAGCATCAAGGGTAGTAGTAGGAGTAGGTCTACTACGGTTTTCACATTATAAAAGCAAGGGATCACAACACATAATCATCTCATTCCACATCTTATTCATAATCCATCACACTCTCACTCTCATACTCACAACACTTGAGTCATTCCTCCAAGTTCTATTAATATATTTTACATACCATTTGTACTCCATAAGCCCCCTCTAAGTTCCGCCAGAATCCCGTGGTACCATTAGAATCAGGTGGTTCCACAAGAGTATATCTTGTATTTCCGTTAGAGTATACCCTTAGTTCTGCCAGAATCTGGTATTACCGCCAGAAGCGTACATTGTACCCCCAGAGCAAGTACTTTTACATTTTAGTGCATATATTTGGCGGGATTTCGACTCCCCCCGCGGTTTTTCCCACATTGGGTTTCCGCGTCACCATTTTCGTGTGCCCTTGCTCATTTACTTTATTTTCTTTATTCTTTTCGTCATTACTTTTACTTAGTTTACCTTCGTATTCTATCACAAATCATATATAAATCAACCCCCACATTAAGGCTAAAAAGAGTAGATCATTTTAACCCTCGACAAACATTTTAATAGGTTTGGTCAATTTTTGGCCTAAACACACACATATTACAAATCAAGGATCGTCTTGATTATATTGTCAAAATCACTGACCAATCCATCACCAATTATATGAATTCAATTAAAGCGTGTATTGACCAACTCGCTTTAATCGGAAAAATTCTTGACCCGGAAGATAATGTATCCAAAGGTCTAAAAGGACTGGATTACACCTTATACAAACCCGTCATGGACACGGTCCGTGCTCGGGACAACCCAATATCATTTGAAGCTCTCCACGAAAAATTGTTCCAATGTGAATTACTGATAAAACAACAATCACCCAATGAAATTTTTTATATACGATTAATTTAGACGATTCCCCTCTTTAATCTCCTATATTTCGGCCTTATTTAATACGGTTTTGGAGTCGGTTGCATTATATTTTGCCCCTTAAATTATTCCGCGTACTCTCATATTATATATTTCCCTCATTTTATAGGAAATATGCCAAGACAAGCACGAGACAGGATGAGACGTAAGAAACTGTCACTAAACATATACATAAAGAATAAAGAAACGGAAAAGAAAAAGAAAAAGAAAAAAGGAAACAGATAAATGAAGGATGAAGAAGAGGAGTAAGGAGAGAGAAGGAAGCCCCACCCCCTTGTCGACAGGTCATCGGCGCCGGCCAACCATCCACGCACACCACCACCTTCACATGTGGATCGACGCCGTCCTGGGCCTTGGCAACCGTCCACACACACCACCCCACACTCCCTCCTCCCACGAACGCAGCGAATGAAGCAATGAGGACGCCTCTATCGGTCGGCCAGTGGCCGCCGGTCCACCGATAGGGGGTCAAGCAGGGACTGGGAAGTGACGGAAATGAGGAGAGAAAGGGTCCTGTCGGTCGCCCGACAGCGGTCTGCTGACAGGGAGTCCCCATACGCATCTTTTCCAATCTTCGCCAAAAAAACAAGCTTTCCCTCGGCGCCGATAGGACGACGGCCAGCCGACAGCCACCCCCCTTGGCCGAGATTTGCTTCCTTTTTTACCTCTTCTTTGTTTGTGAGATCTATCTTTGGGAAACAATATAAATACCCTTCACCATAGAAGACCACATACCACCCCTTATGGCCTTATGAGCACACTTCATACTACCACCTTATAATAAGATATAAACCCTATTATTTTAGAATAGATTACTCTCATAATTAGTAATTAATATTTCCTTAATTAACATTAACTACTTCTTATTTTCACTTAATTACTATTAGATCTACTCCTTTTCTTAGTTATTGGTGAATATTTGGGTTGTAATTTGAAGACAAGAGGTGACTCTTTCTTCCATTATTAATTCAAGTTTCCATCTTTTATTACATGTTATGTAAATTTCTCATCTTTATTTCATTTAATTACTTGTTATTTAATTATTTACTTGTTTAATTATTAGCTTACATCTTGAATGTGTCTTCTCTTGCTAGTTTTGTATTAAAGTGTTCATCTTTAAATGTTTTCTCTTATTAATACGAGTGAGTAGTGTACTACTAAGTTAAGGTAGATGGGGAGTTAGTGTAGGTTTATGGGTTGATTATGGTAATTGGGTATAAATATTTGGTCTTTTGTTAGTCTACTTGTTTTGTGTACACAAGGTGTTTGATGAAATACTTGAATGAGTAGGTTAAGTTATTTCCATGTTTAATTACTAGTTTGAGTGAGAGCTTAGACTTGTTTTATGTGTTTGTGTGTTTTGAATGTTTCAGGAAAGGTTAGGGCGAGAACCCAATAGAACCTTAGGCTAGGGTCCGTCTCGCATCGAGAGGTGGAGGCTTGCCTAGAGATCGTCTTGCACCGAGAGGTGGAGACATGCTTAGACTCACTTTTAGACTAGTCTTAACTCTCACCATAATTGACCTTACCTACATTAATGAACTCATTCACCTTAGTCTTTCTTAATTCTTGATTTTAATTATATCATTGCTTCTTTGTTAGATTGAGTTATCATTAATCACCACTCATTTTCTTTTAGCTAGAACTAAACTAGAATTGTTTAAACCGTCTTATAGGCTTAATTTTCGTCCCTTGGACTACTTAAATCACAGAATGTGCTTGGCCAGTACTGCAGTTTGGCAATACTCAACGATATAATCGTACACTTGCGAGGTAAATTAAAACATACATCAATTTTTCAACCTACTGCCAAACTTTCCTAGCGCCACAACAACCACTACCGTGGGTATCCGCGCACCACCCCTGCCCCCATATACAACCAGACCACCGCTCACCCTTCATCCAACCCACGTCCCTTCAAGGGTCGTTGCCAATGGTGCAGACAAGTTTGGATATCCACGGTAGTGGTAAAATGTTTGGATGAGTGGATGACTTACCGGTCCCCAGTAAGCTCGTACTCTGACGTAATAAAGAGAATTCTTTATTAATAAAGGAACCTGTAATGTCTCTCATGCTCGGTAAAGGGTAGACCGGCACTAATGTGATATGAGTATGTGTTGTTATAAAAATAAGAAACGATATAATGTTTTGGATACATGAGTGGTTTAAAGTTGAGAATATTATATGCTCGTAAGTTATTGTACTCGGTGATGTGATATTAGTGAGGAATAATGAATAATGAAAATGACTCAGACACCACGCTTTAGTAAGAGATTTTATTTATCACATAAGTCTGGTGGTGTATGGTAAGTAAATGTATATTATATTTTTCGACCTTATTATATTTATGATGTTGATTTAATGCAAATTTTCGACCTTATTGATAATCTGGGCGATGTTGCTATGAAACAAAATATTTCGATACTTGATGCATACGATATGTACTACATAGATAAGCATGGTAGAAAGTTATACATTAGAAGTGATTCATACTTGTTAAGGATGTTTCAACATTCACAAGGGTCAGGGGCAATTGATGTATGGTTGGAAGATACGGTAAATCCAATGAAAGAGTTTGAGTTGGTTGCTGAACTAAAAAGAATAAAGATGGGGAACGAATTAATGAAGCAAAAAGAGGAAGAGGAAATGACGAGACTAGAAAAAAAATTTGAGTACATGCAATCTTTGGTGATTGACATTCCTGCTGTAAACTTAGATTGTAACGACATGCCATATGTTAGAGGTTATCAGTCTCACATCATAGATGAAGAAGGACCACAGCCAACACCTACCTACTAATTCTCAAACACAACCAACACATCTCCACCCTTTCCCACAATCTGCCCCACCATGTCCTCTTACAAAAGAATGCCCTCCTTCATTTAAAACACCTCATTGAACACAATCACAACTCACTCAAAATTGTCCCACTTTTGATAGGTTTAGGGCCTTTCAACACCTCATTGAATTTACCAGCCCAAATCCACCTAAAAAAAACCAACATCAACAAAAAAAACCTAAGTCCACTGCTATAAGGAAGGGTATATATATTGCAAAACCTAAAACAAAAAAAGGACATGGTGAGGCGGAAACAAGTTACAACAGTCCAAAGAGAAAATGGAAAAGGTTTGAAGGTATACCAAATCATTTTGAGGAACACTACTCTAAAAATGGTGTGTCTGATGAAGACTATTGTTACAATGAAGAGTCGGAGGTGTTTGCAAGTAGTGAGTCTGTTGATGACTTGTATGAAGAAGGGAGTGACACGAGTGAAAAGCCTCAAAATTCCATTAAACATCATCCATTTGATGCTACAGTTGCCATTTCTGATGATGAAAGTGCCCAATATTTAGATAAGTCATATAAGAATGGTACAATGTACTTACCTCAAAAGTGGGGTTCAATTACTTTAACACCATGGTTGTTATTTATTTCAAAGGCCGAATTTCAGTTAGTGCTCTCAGGCTATTGCATACAAGAAGACTTTAGTTTAGTTGTTTTAAATTCCGATCACACACGCTTTACTGCAATATGTAATGGTGAAAATTGCACTTGGAAAATACATGTGTCAAAGTTGCCAGATAAAATGACATGGGGAATTAAGGATATTTCTGGGTTTCAAAAAGATTGTTATCCTATGAAAAAAAATCCTTTAGCAACCACACAATGGATGTATAAGAAGTTAGAAGCGGAACTAAGGGCAGACCCAAAAAAGCCTGTCAAAGCTATGGCTCAAACTTTAATGGAGAATTATGGAATTGAGGTTTGTATTAGAACAATGTACAAGGTCAGAGACTTAGCTTCAAATCAAATTTATGGAGGGCATGAGGAGAGTTATAATATGTTGGCAGCTTATGGGGAAATGATCAAGAAAACTAATCTCGGGTCTTGGGCACTCATCACTTGGCATTCACCTCACAATGATAACGCAATCAAGTTCAAATGCATGTTTGTGAGTTTTAGTGCGTGGATCAACGGTTTTCTCAAAGGTTGTAAGCCAATTATTGGTGTAGATGGATGTCATCTCAAGGGAAGATACAAGGGAATGTTGTTATCTGCAATGAGCTTGGATGGAAATAATAATTTGTACTGCATAGCATATGCTATTACCGGAAAAGAGAACACTGATACATGAACTTACTTCTTTAGAAATTTGAGGCTTGCTTTTGAACAACATGAATGTATCAAATGGGATTGGACTTTTATTAGTGATAGGATGAAAGGGGAAGACAATGCTTTGGAGAAAGAATTTCCAAGGGCCACAAGGAGAATTTGTGCACAACATTTGTACTCAAATTTTAAAGACAAATGGAGTGGTCCTTTATACCATGATCTATTTTGGACTGCGGCAAATGCAAAATCAGCATGCGTTTACAACAAGGCATTATAGAAGATGGCTCAAATGTCTATTGCATCTGTGAGGTACCTAGAAAATGTCCCACAACAATGGTCTATCCATACATTTGATCACGAGGTGGCGTGTGTGCATAATACGTCAAATTTTGCGAAATCCTTTAATGCGTTAATAAACGACTTGAAAGAGCTGCCAATGATGTCTTTAATGGAAGGGATTAGGACTTATTATATGGCTAAGTTTTCTGAGAAGATGGAGTTAGCTAACAAGATTGAATTTAATAATCCAACACCTTACGCAAAAGGCGTAATTGAAATTAATTGTTTGGATTCAAGACATTTTAGGGTGATTAAAGCTGGGGGTGGAGAGTTTGAGGTGCGTGAAGGCACCAGTGTGTTTCTAGTGGATATCATTAATGGCGTGTGCCTTTGTGGAGAATGGCAAGTTTCCGGAATTCCATGTAAACATGCATGTAAAGCCATTTACCATAACAAAGAAGAACCAATGCATTATATTCACAGTTTCTTTCTCGGTCATTGTTACAAGTTGACATATGTTGAACATATGCATCCATTGCCTGATAAAGAACAATGGCCAGAGTTTGATTTTCCTACAGTTTTACCTCCACTACAAGAAAGGGGCGTAGGAAGGCCTAAAAGGCAGAGGAAAAGAAAGCCAGATGATCCCAAAAAGGAAAAGGTAAGAGATCCACTACCATCTCATGTTCCATTTGGAAGAATCTTAGCCACAATGCACGGTCTTGTCAGGGTGGTATAACAGCAAAACAAAGAAAAGCAACTACTGCTTGTGCTAACTAGAAGAAGGGAGAAAATGATGTAGCCGAGTACAGTGTGAGTATATTTTGTGATGATTTTAAATGTATAAGTTTAGTATCTTTTGGAAAGATAATGAAGAATTAGATACTCCATGTATTTTGGCATGACATATATGAATATTATTATTATTTGAATATTTAGTATTTTTTGGAAAGTTAATGGATAAGCATAATTATGTTTAACTAAGACAAACTTGTATGACGTTTCTTGAATACTCCTAATGATTTCTCCCTTCAAATTATTCACCACTAATTACTAAAATGTTGGCAATATTTAACAGAAGTTAAGTAATTAGGCATGATGGGCAAAAATTGGAACTTTGAGGGTATTTTGTGCACAAAGTTAAAATTTTGGGTACCATGGGAAAAGTGTGAAACTTCAAGGGTACCGTGAGAATTTTCCGTTTATTAAATTATGTATTACATTACAATGAAAACTTAACTTATGAATTGCAGGTGGGACATTACGAGGATTGTTGACTTGTTAGGATTTTCATTCACATCCATTGATCCACTTACGGGTCATATGTCACTAACTAATATAATTGTCCTCCGGTTCAACGAGACTCGATGTTTGCATATTTTCAGGTATAATGGAATAATCAAATTACGAGATTGTTACTACTTTTTTATTATTTATCAATTTTGAAAAATAACACATTAGTAATTTATAACAGGACGGAGACGACAAATATGATTTAACAAAAGCTTATGAGCAAAGGATAAAAGCGAGGATGACGAATACGATCAGTAGAGTGGCGAAGGAAGAGAAGAGGCCTAATTGGATGTCGCTTGGCTCCTTTCAGCGTCTCTTGAAGAGGAAAGATGATCCAGAATTCCAAGCCAAAGCTGAGACGACAAAGGCTAATAGGAAGACGGGGAAAAATGATGGTAAGGCACTACCGACCAATGTACTTGGTCGACAAAGTGCTGCTCGAGCTTTCGGCAAATTGGTAAAACTACTTGTTTTTAATTTAATAAGTTTTTTCATATTTTATAACGATTATTGATTCAATTGTATTAAATCATTTGCTTATTTTCAGGGATCGTCAGCGACGCCGCCTCATCATTTGTTGGAGAAGTCAAAGAAGAAAGGAGACAATTGGATCAACCCTAGAATGGAGGTCGTCGATGTCAGTACTGAACTGAAAGTTTTAAATTATTTATTTCTAGTTTCTACAATTATAAATCATATAAGCTTATTTACCTACTTTTTTTTTTGCTTTTTCAAGGTTGAGTACCAGATGATGAAGGCACGGTTTGACGCCGGAGAGATTACAAACGAGGAGTTTTTGGGCTAGGTAGAATGGCTCGAGAGTTATTCCACCCTCCTAGTAGTTCGTCTCGACATGAAGACTCGACATACACACCTAGCGTACTTTCTCAGATCACAATGGCTAATTCTCAGCTTCGAGAGGAAGTAAGTGAGCTTAGAAAGCAAACGGAAGCCGACATGACTCAAAGGGAAATTGATAGAGGTGAAACACAAGCATTGAAGGATAGGTTAGCAAAGGAACTTGGGTGGAGTTTTGATGAAACATGTAATCCTGGTCCTACTCCTTAGCGTCGAGGTAACTTCTCATATGACGGTAATGGACTTGTTAGTTAGCAGATTGAGTCCTTGGGTTAGCATTATTAGTCATGGTTAGTATTATTAGACTACTTTATTAGTCATGGTTAGTATTAGTAGACTTCGGATTTAGACCACTTTTAGTATTTGTATTATGATATTTATGAAGACTTTATGACACTATATTTTCACCTTTAAGGGTAATCATTTTGTTGGCTTGAGTTTATTTTGAATGTGAATGATCGTGTTGGTTTTGATTCCTGCTTTATATGCGGTCGACAATGTTGGATTACAAATTTTTGCAAGTTTGATTTATGTTCTATCAAATGGGAGGAGAAAATATTGGGTAGGTTGGAAAAAGGTAATGGTATATGCAACGGAAAATCACTTGCAATGTCCATTGCAAAATGCCATAAATGTTGACTGTACTCTGTCGTTGACCTGACCGTCGCAGTCCCTTGCAAGGCCTTATATCAATGGACAATCCCTCGCAATCCCTCGCAAATGCCGAAAATGTTGACTAAACTTGGACCTTGACCTCACCCCTCGCAGTCCCTCGCAAAATATAGTGGCAACGGAACATCCGTTGCAAAGCTAATTATTTGCGACAAAATGGGCCAATGGACTTTCGCAACGGATTTTCCCTCGTAAATTCTATTTTGCGACATATTTTTTGTTTTAGCAAGGGATTTTGTCCATTGCAAATGCCGTGTTTTTTAGTAGTGGTTGGATTCAAGAAAATCAGCATGCATTTGATGGTAAAATTAATTCAGAGTCATCCAGGAGGTCGGGGTCATCTTTAAGGTTTGCCTAAAGTTTGAAAGAAAATTAAGAGCATGGTGAGTTAGAAGCTTCACTGGTTTGTATAGGAACAATGAATCAGTTAATGGAGGCCTAGTTGCAAGCAAGGTAATTCAGTGTCAATTCAAACTTAGTTCATATAAACAGACTAATACAAACACAAGGGAATCTTGATTTAAATCAGCTTTTGCGTAAGAAAAACCTGTAATCATGAATTAGTCATTAAACTTGTAGTGGTTATAGTAGCAAATACAGCCAGGGGAGAGGAGGAGGAGGGGGATATTAGAGACTAACAAAAACAGTTGCGAACACTGCATTCTAGGTCCCAGAAATGACCTCACGAAATAGCAGACACTTCAAAATAAACTAAGTGACATGGGTTCCATTGTTCCAATATTAAATCCTTTACTAGCACATAGGTATTTTTTTTTACAAGTGATCGTGGTGTATTTCGTTCTTTATACCAACTAATTTAGCTCTACATAGCAGAGCTAAACAGATACATCTCACAGGAATCTCATAGCGAAATCTCTTAGCCACATTGGAAATAGGGTAAAGTTTCAGGTTACACAATGCATAATTTATCATACTCGATACATACACAGGTGCATTGAATAGTAGCAATGACGATATCCGTCCTTATGCATCCTTCCCAAAGTTTTCTACTGACCACTGCAGTAAAAAAAACATATGTTCTGAAACCCTCTTCAGATCAATTATGGGAAAACCTGAGAATCAGTTTCTGAAGATACAAGTACTTTTCGGACACTTGAGAAGGCCAAACCAGTAATTCGGTTCTGATGTCCTTTTAGTTTAGTCATAACCTGCAGAAAAAGGCGATGTGAATGACCACATGCATTCTGCAGCGTAAATGGCTAAACCTTGAGTCAATGGCAAGCCGAAGAGATTGTTGTATTCATGCCATGATAACAATAGCCTTAACCAGGAGAATGATGATTAAAAGCAGAATAAACTAAGTACGAATAGTTTCACATACTTCCTCTGATGGTCCAAAAGGTCTCGGACTTTTCATCAAATGTTCACAATCTGCTGTTTTGTAATTTACAGCTACACTATTGTTTGGGGGGAGACCTTACACGCTTTACTATTGCATAACTTTACGAGACTTGCAGGGGAGAAAAATGTTTACATAGTGAAGAGTACCAACTAATGCACTATAACTAATGTTCCGTAATCATCCCCTTACATGCTCTTTAGTGGAGGTATTTGGCAAAAGTTGAGAGTGAAAATCTAAAGACCCTCTTGAGTTTACCATATGGACTTGTTTTAAACTTTTAAAACAAAGTTTGGTTTTCCTTCCCAAAAGTGTTGCAATAAATTATCGATCATCTATCTATGAATTCTTCCAATTGGCTTGTTACTGGAGAGCTCAATCTCGTTGCTCCTTCGCTCATAAGCTATGTAATCGGCAATTTTGTTTCCCCCCTAGAAAGTAAAGTCAAGCTTCCATTCTTCGAAATGCTCATACAGAGAAATAATGTCCCTATTTCAAAAAGATTAAACATATTATAATAAACAAAATCTCAAATTTTATAATAATACTTGACAAATAAATGTAGCTACCTGATAATGTGAGTGTACTGAGTAGGTATGTCTTGAATACCTTTTACATAGTTCACTAGATGTTTCGAATCCGAAAAACTATGTATCTTCTTCTCCCCTTCGACAAGCGCCCTTAGTAAGGAATGGAGTAGTGTCAACGCCTCTCCTTCCACAACATTATTTGTAATTTCCTTTGAATAAAAAATAAAATAAATGATATATAAAATCTTAAAAAAATATATATGTTGATATCAAATAAAAAAATACTTTTACCTCAAAACTGATATAATGCTGTATTTTACCGCTATTGAACAGATACTACGCAGAAGCTCCTCCGGTCTTACTTCCAACCATCATCGAATAGTCAGAAAATCCATGACACCATACGCCATAGATAGGCGGTGGAATTAAAGTCATAATGAGTCGTTTAAGGTTCGAGACGGGTGGTATATTGGAGCTACGCCACGGGTAAACAGTTGGCATATCTTTGACTATAATACCTTGATTTTTCAAAAATTTGTGGAACTCATTTTTGTGATTTTGAGGACATCTAGCAAACCCTAAGCAATAGTCGTATTTGTTGATGGTGATTCGAGGATCAGAAGGATACTGGTTGTACAGCTGACTTAAACTATGGCTGTGATAATGATTGAAATAAGCTTATGTTAATGAGGGATAGAATGTGATTAGAGAAACATGGGAGATAAATAAGCCTTTTAATAATTATTATTATTATTATGATTACTTTTTCAGTTGATGACCCAACTCCTTAGCCCATAAGTCCATAACCCACCTGTCCTCATACTTTTAATTCCCACCTCCCAAAAGAATAGGCATCGAGTCCCAATTTCTTTTGTTGTTGCTTCTTTCACTATGGTTAATGTTTCCCTTGTCTCAATCTTTTTGGTCTTTTATCTTTTGTTTTTTCCTATTAATCTTTTTAATTTGCAATGCATACACTACAACAAATTGACACTTGCGTAAACGATTTATGCCACGGTAATATAGAATTCGTGGCTAAAATTTGCTTAGCCACGGGAAAAATCCATTCACTAAGATAGAAAAAAATTTATGCCACGCGAAAAGTTTTTCCGTGGCGAAAAGTCACTTGCGCCACGAATATGGTTACAGTCGTGACTAAAAGTCAATCTTGTCACGACCTATGTCACAACCGTGGCTAAAGTATAATTAGCCACGAATTAAACCGTGGTAAATTTTATACATAGTGAAGAGTACCAACTAATGCACTATAACTAATGTTCCGTAATCATCCCCTTACATGCTCTTTAGTGGAGGTATTTGGCAAAAGTTGAGAGTGAAAATCTAAAGACCCTCTTGAGTTTACCATATGGACTTGTTTTAAACTTTTAAAACAAAGTTTGGTTTTCCTTCCCAAAAGTGTTGCATTAAATTATCGATCACCTATCTATGAATTCTTCCAATTGGCTTGTTACTGGAGAGCTCAATCTCGTTGCTCCTTCGCTCATAAGCTATGTAATCGGCAATTTTGTTTCCCTCTTAGAAAGTAAAGTCAAACTTCCATTCTTCGAAATGCTCATACAGAGAAATAATGTTTCTATTTCAAAAAGATTTAACATATTATAATAAACAAAATCTCAAATTTTATAATAATACTTGACAAATAAATGTAGTTACCTGATAATGTGAGTGTACTGAGTAGGTATGTCTTGAATACCTTTTACATAGTTCACTAGATGTTTCGAATCCGAAAAACTATGTATCTTCTTCTCCCCTTCGACGAGCGCCCTTAGTAAGGAATGGCGTAGTGCCAACGCCTCTCCGTCCACAACATTATTTGTAATTTCCTTTGAATAAAAAATAAAATAAATGAATATAAAATCTTAAAAAAATGTATATGTTGATATCAAATAAAAAAATACTTTTACCTCAAAACTGGTATAATGCTGTATTTTACCGTTATTGAACAGATACTACGCAGAAACTCCTCCGGTCTTACTTCCAACCATCATCGAATAGTCAGAAAATCCATGACACCATACGCCATAGATAGGCGGTGGAATTAAAGTCATAATGGGTCGTTTAAGGTTCGAGACGGGTGGTATATTGGAGCTACGCCACGGGTAAACAGTTGGCATATCTTTGACTATAATACCTTGATTTTTCAAAAATTTGTGGAACTCATTTTTGTGATTTTGAGGACATCTAGCAAACCCTAAGCAATAGTCGTATTTGTTGATGGTGATTCGAGGATCAGAAGGATACTGGTTGTACAGTTGACTTAAACTATGGCTGTGATAATGATTGAAATAAGCTTATGTTAATGATGGATAGAATGTGATTAGAGAAACATGGGAGATAAATAAGCCTTTTAATAATAATTATTATTATGATTACTTTTTCAATTGATGACCCAACTCCTTAGCCCATAAGTCCATAACCCATCTGTCCTCATACTTTTAATTCCCACCTCCCAAAAGAATAGGCATCGAGTCCCAATTTCTTTTGTTGTTGCTTCTTTCACTATGGTTAATGTTTCCCTTGTCTCAATCTTTTTGGTCTTTTATCTTTTGTTTTTTCCTATTAATCTTTTTAATTTGCAATGCATACACTACAACAAATTGACACTTGCGTAAACGATTTATGCCACGGTAATATAGAATTCGTGGCTAAAATTTGCTTAGCCACGGGAAAAATTCATTCACTAAGTTAGAAAAAAATTTATGCGATGCGAAAAGTTTTTCCGTGGCAAAAAGTCACTTGCGCCACGAATATGGTTACAGTCGTGACTAAAAGTCAATCTTGTCACGACCTATGTCACAACCGTGGCTAAAGTATAATTAGCCACGAATTAAACCGTGGTAAAAAAAATTTTTAGCCACGACTTACCTCTTGCTCGTGGCAACATAATTACTTAGCCACGAATTAACAAATAACAATGGCAAAACACTTTTCATACTTGAATCAATATATGTTTATGTTAAAAAAAACTTAAAAATTATTTTTTAAAAAAAACTACTAATGTTGAATGAAATTTATACAAATTTAGATAATATAAAAAAAAAAAGATATAAAATTTTGAAAATAATTTGATTATTGAATAAATATTTGGTTTTCTTTAGTTTAGTTTAATAAGAAATTGAAACTTTTCTAAAATTACATACAATTAATAAAAATATTTATCGCCTAAATTTTTTATTCGTTACAAATCAAATTTTTATTTAATGGTTTTTAACATGGATATTATAATAAATTCATCTGAATATATAATTATGTTTATTAAAGCCGTAAATTTCACTTAATTTATTTTATTAAATTTAGTTAAAATTTTATAATCTTGAAAAACATTTTTTAAAGAATTTATCACATTTTAAAAACATACCATATTAAATGAAATAAATAAGTTATTTAATATCTGTAATTCAGAAGTTTAAAACTAATAGATCCTGAAATGTTTTATTCAAAAATTCATTTATAAATTTGTTTGTAAGATATCAATACTGAAAAATGAATTTGAGATATATAATTTATTTGGTGAAAAATTATATTTGGATAACGGTTTAGAAATAAAAAGGAAAATACAATTAGATTAATGATTAAATAGAATAAATACGTTGAAAAATAAAAGTAAAAAATGATCTCCAACATATAAATAAAGAAAAGGAAAAAAATATGTTTAAAATGCAAAAAATTTAAAGAAAAGTAAGTTAGAGATTATAATAATTCAAAGACATTTCTATAAATCACTTTAGAAGACAGCAGATTAGAAATTACTTTTTTTTTTTAAATCATCTTCACTTAAAATACACTATGATAAAAAAAAAATTATTTCTAAATCACTCTTTAGTGACTTATTATGTCTGTTTTTGAACTTATTTTCCATTTATATATAAATGATTTTAACCTTTTTAATATATATTGAATATGTCACAATCGGAATAAATTCAGAGAGTAATTTTAAAAAACGTTATAATACGAGAGTAATTTTAGAAAATTGATTCTTACGAAAATAGCTTATTTACTCTTTAGGAAAAATATGAAATTATATCGCAAGACGTTATTTTATCTGTTTTTTTATTGGACAAAGTCACCACTTTCTAGTTATAGTGTCTAAAAAAAAAATATACAACCATATTTCTTTAACTCTTCTAAATGTGAGAACTTTGGAAATGTTTTCTTATGAACAGTATTGAGACCATCCACTCAGCCACTGCACCATCTTCTAAATGTTGAGTGCTCACAAACCTCACCCACTCAGTACTCACCCTTTCCAAAAATTCCCTTCATTGTTATCCACCCATTTTTTCCCCTGCTTCCCCGCTCCTCCACTCACTTAATCACCCTTTCCCATTTTCCCATTCACAATGACTTGCTCACCTAATGTATTCATCTTCACTGACCTAATGTATTCATCTTTATTTATTATATTGATATGGAGGTATATATTTAATTTCTGTTGGTTTACATGTTAATTCCTGGTTTATATTATTATTTACTCAAGTTTGGGTCGATCCCTACAATTAATTTGGGATTATATGTTGGCTAACATATTAATTCTTGGTTTTGGTTACTGTTTACTCGAGTTTGGGTCAATCCCTATAATTAGTTTGGGTTTGGCTTTTGATTATAAGGATGATCAATTAACTTCATCAATGCGTTCATCTTTCTCATCTTGTTCATCACCACCACAGTATCATTTTAATTTGGGTTCTTATATTTGCTTTGATGATAAAGATGGTTTCACCAAACCTCTTCATGTTCTTCTTCCACATAATCACGTTTGCTCACCAAACTTCATAAGAAATCACTCTTTCTCTCATTGTTAATTTTCATAAGGAGTCACCTTTGCCTTTGGTTTTCAGATTGCCATCGACGGGACACATTTTCTTTTGAAGTTACTTTTCCATTGAAATTAGTGGTAGTAAGTCGTTTTTGTCTCAAGTATTTACATTTCCAAACCCTAATTTGGATATTTGCCATGAAAATTGTTGAGGCCTTTGTTGACTTGTCACTTCGGTTGGTGTAATGATTTATCGAGTTACTATTATGATAAGTGAAGTAGCTTTTATTTTAGGATCATAGAACTTGAAGCAATTATTTAGATAAACTTTGAAAAAAACATATCATTGGACAACATTACACAAAATTGTCAAATGTTATGTGAGAATAACACATCCACTTATGTGATGTAGACATCAAGTTGGAATGTATCTCAGTCAAAGTACAACCATTTTCAAATGAATTCCATAGCCAATGACATCAAAGCCGTCACTTATACTATGTTTTATATCATGACATCAAAAGATTTTTTAACAAATCATGCACAATGCATGAACATGGCAGACATAATTACATTAACAAAAAACCGCCAATATCAAAGATAAGGAAGAACAGCTTATCTCAGAGGATGCTTTTACCACTTGATGCCCAATACAAATTTGGTTCGCTTAAACGAACACCCTTGCAAAGGAACTTGCATATATAACCAACAAAAGCATTCCAAAATTTGAACCTGAAGTACTAAATTCACGAACTCAAAATCTGGCCTTTCTAATCTTCTCCATCTTTCCACAGACAAGACAACTTAGAACAAAAATCACAAATCTTGAAAATATTTCAGAAAGTTGCACAGTTAAGTATTGCACCAATTCCAGATTTTGACACCGTCTCAAGTACCGTTTCCATCATTTCTTGAACCGTAAATACTCTAAGAATGTTGTATATTGGTATACAAATTACAATTACAATTACAAACTAGTAATTACAAGGCTATAAATGACGGAAATTAAACAATGTAAGACGATATTTATCAACCCAATCGAATCGTGATGAACACACTTTCCTTAGAGTATTTCGACCCTATTAGCCTTTGGGTATCACGAAATCTCTGTAGGATAAGACGATTTTACCTTTGTCTTAAGGCAAGAACAAAGATGTATAAACAATGAGAGTTTTATCTTTTGTTAATGTAATTGCAAAATCTGAAAATTCAAGTGTGTTCTTTTTTTCACTCTTTCTCATATATATATAATTATATATATATGTAAATAATAATGGATAAGTATATGGGAAATATCCCAAAACTACCGTCGTTGGGTTTCAAATGAAACCCAAAAAACACAACTGAAATGCGCGCGGAAAAACATATCATATACCCAGAATACTACAACCCTGATCGGGGTTTGGGTTACCTGGCATATTTAAACAATCAGAGACTTTCAGACACCCAACCTCTATCGGGGCTAGGCCACCCCGATCGGAGTTATGTCTCTCTTGTTTTATATACGCAAAACACTAAGTATAACACTTAGTAAAACCGAGTATAAAACTCAACACAAATAACGAGTCGATATAAATATACAATAAACTCGTCATTTCCTTATCCATTATAATCATGAACTCGATGTACGATTATATGAGCATACACTCCGTATTCCCGACACACATTATATCTATTACGAGCTCAAATCGATTTTGACTTGAAAACCCGAATGCACTTAAATGACCAAGTGATCAAAATCACCAACAACATCCACTCCCAATCAACACGACTCCTCCACGACCTCCAACTTCATCTTCATCTTCATAGTCAACCCATCGTCTCCTAATTAACCTAGGTCGGGATAGATTGAGGGTGGTCGACTGGTCGGAGGTGGTAAATGATGATTGATTGGTTTTGAGATGAGGGGGCTACTAATTGGATGTTAATTATATTGGTTATGGAGTATGGGGATAAGAATGAAGGTTGATAACAGAAAAACTTAAGTAAATTGGTTTTTGAAAGGAAATGTAAAAAATTAGGGAGGAAAAAGGAGAAAAGTAACAATCAATTAAAAAGAACCGTTAATCAAGTGACGGATTTTGACTTTTTTGACGTCAAAGTGCCTTTGGTACCATGCGACAACCAAAACAAATATTAGATACTCCTGGGCAAAAAATAAAATGTTAGATACCTTGGTGCAAACAACCCTAAATATTAGGTACTCCCTCACAAAAAACCCTATATTATGTCAATATTTTGCATGAAGAAAATAACTTAACTTTTTTTTTAACTCTTCAGAACGCTACAGAATGCTTAGCTACTTTTGTATGTGGAGGCAAAGATGAACTACTAGCATGGGGTGGGGATCCTGGATTTACAATGAGAATGCTGCTAGATGCTCTTTCAAGGTAATATTATGAATTAACATTGGAAACATGGGAATGAGTAGCCCTAACGGCTAACTACTAACATGCCCAGTTGAACAGAAATGACAGATTTAGGAATAATGTCTAATGTTTCCTGGCTAACAGAAATGACAGATTTAGGCATCATTGTATGCAATGAAGCTCCTTAACTTCAAACTATTGACCCTAGCTTAGACTGCAATGATCAATTAATAAAAAGTGAAAAATGCCGCACTTTTTTTTACTGGTCTGTAAGCTATTTGAAAGTTCAACCTTTCGGTCTCTGTGATATAGAATAACATATCAAAAGCAACGGGCTGTTTTAGCTTCTAAAAGAGTAACTGCACAGATTTGTTTTAAGTTCAACCTACACATAAGCTGCAATGGTGTATTGTGCTTGATTTCAAGCGTATTCAATACATTTTAAGAGACTAATGAGTAATGACCATGGCTTTTGACTTCTGTCTCATATTCTTGTCCATGTTCCAGCAACAAGGTACTTTGTCTTCTGACTTCTTTTTCATGCAGACTCCTACACCCTGATCTTGAAAGCTCGGGATCCTTCTTTGTTGGAAAATACATCTTACAGCTTCTCTTGAATCTTCCTTCACAAATGGGGCAGCATATTCAAGACCTCGTTTCTGCTCTTGTGAGACGAATGCAATCATGTCAAATAGCTGGACTGAAGAACTCTTTGCTACTTGTTTTAGCTAGATTGGTATGTCTCATGAAGCCTATAAAATCTTGAATGAAAAATCGAATCACTATTAACTTAATGGGGAGACTAATGTCCAAGTGTAATGTTTCCTCACCTATGATGTTACTGTCATAGTTGGAGAAGTTTTTAGCTAGGAAGCCTTATAAGGTAATGTTCATGTTGGTAGTGTTTCACAAACATAGTAGTATGAATAGAGGCAAAGGTAATTCATTACATAGGTCCAGCCTACCCGAGCTGTTAAAATTTCTATATGACGAGGTAATTCATTACATAGGTCCAGCCTTGTATATTTATTCACCAATCTCATTTGCTTATCTGACATCTGAATGGGTTAAACAGCAAGGTGAGGAATAACACTAGCAAGATATTTTATAATCCTTCAGTTTTTGGCATCACTCATGGATGTTCAATCAAACTTCAGCATTTATTTCAAAAGTTGGCTGTAACTTTATGGTTCTCTGTTTTGCATGTAATATTTGCTTCTTGTTGACAAAAATATGGGCTACTACTTGTTACTGTAGTTCTTGTGCTAATTGTAACATTCTGATGACTATCCATCCATAATTCCATACAGAAACTGTGCAGTCTTGAAGTCTAACATATCATTCTGAAATCTGAACTGTTACATTCTATGGCAGCTCTTTTCCTTAAACAGTATAGCTTACAGGTTTATCTGATTGATCTTTACCATTTCTCTTGCATTTGAAAATAACTTCCTGTAGGTGAGATTCATTGCTCATATCAAATTAAAGTTACTACTACTGCGTTGGCTCTGTTTCTTTCTACGAGGCATTTTGCATTAGCCAATAACTTTGTTCAAGGACACCAAATTCAGGTGTGAATCTTTGTTGAAGAATCTATAATAGTTGTTATTGTTGTGTAAGTATCAACACAATATCTACACATATAGCAACAAAGCAAACACAATCAAGCAATCCCATGAATCAAGCAATCAATCCCACCAATCAAGCAATCACGTGACCCTTTCACATTGTAAAAATAGCATATAAAATATTCTTGTCTATAGGCTCCATTTACTATACTTAATCAACTCTACACAATTACTATATAATAGTTTGTAAATCATTTGTCAAAAATACATTTAAATTATAAACACCTTTCTAGTCTTATATGGTATCCAAAAGCCAAAAACGATCCAACGCATCAACCCTTCTTCACCCGCAACCCGCCACCTTCAAACGTCAGCACAACACCACCATCAACCTTCCACAACAACCCACCATGACAAATACCGACAACACCATTCCCAACCCACACGAGTCATCCAACCCGCTTCAATCCATCAATCTCAACCATTGTGTTAAACTCACCTCGCTCAACTATACATCGTGGCGATTTCAATTAACAAATATCCTATTCGGGTTTAGCCTCCTTGGCTTCCTCGATGGAACCCACCAACAACCGTCACCTACAATCACCATTGCCGACAAAACTGACCAACCTAATCCCGCATACCACACATGGCTAAAGCAAGACGGCCTAATCCTAGGAGCCCTCATGGGCACCTTATCAACCACTATACAAGCTTTAATCGTCCGCGCAACCACCTCGAAAGAGGCGTGGGACATACTTGCTCAAACCTATGCCAACCCATCACGCACCCACATACTCCAACTCAAGGATCGACTTGATTCGATTCTTAAAACCAATGACCAAACCATCACCTAATATATGCATGCTCTCAAAGCATGCATCGATCAACTAGCACTAATGGGAAAAATCTTAGATCCCGAAGACATTATATCGAAAGTTCTTAAAGGACTTGATTATAACCTTTTCAAACCCGTAATAGATGCAATTCGAGTCCGCGACACCCTAATCTCATTTGAAGCACTTCATGAGAAGTTGCTTCAACATGAACTACTTCTAAAACAAAACCCGACAAATGACCCGTTCCAACCCACCGCAAATCTTCATTACCGATACAACAACAACAACAACCGAGGCAGTTATCGTAACACCACTAACCATACCCCTGCCTTCAATCAGTCCCAACCTAACCCATACTCCTCCACCAATCCGAACCCACGGCCGTTCAAAGGGAGATGCCAATGGTGCCGGCAGGTGGGACATGTCATTGCCGACTGTCCCATGTTCCGCAAACTATTTCCCAACATCATCTTCCCTCCACCACCGAACCGTCAGTCACTACCCGCACCACAGGCCAATACCGTCACCACCCAAGGGATGTCAATGCCAAACCCGAACTACTTGCTTGACAGTGGTGCCTCGCATCATGTCACATATGACATCGACACACTTGCTCTTCATTCACCATACCTCGGCAGTGACGATCTCCTAATTGGGGATGGCTCCGGTCTTGACATTGCCAATATAGGTTCATTGACCTTACCCTACTCTTCAATTAAATTATCAAATGTTTTACATGTTCCGAAAATTTCTCGAAACATTATTTCAATTTCGCAATTATGCAAAGATAACCATGCTTACGTTATTTTCTCATCTTCTAATTTTTTTGTTAAGGAAATAACGACGGGAGCAACCCTTCTCCAGGGCCACGTTAAGAACGGCATATACGAGCTAAGTCCGTCGCGAAAAACCGTCTACTCAACCCAACCCGGACCGGCTCCGCTCTCGTGACATCACAAATTAGGTCACCCTACCAATGATGTAATGAGAACAATTAATAAAACGCTACCTTTTCATTTAAAGAATTACTCTTATTGTGATTCTTGTTTAATTAGCAAAAGTACCAAGCTACCGTTTGCAACCTCGTCATTTAAAACAAACGAATGAACCACTTGATCTTATATTCTCGGACCTATGGAATAGTCCCATACTCTCACGTGACAAATATAAGTACTACGTAATTTTTGTCGATCACTATAGTAAATATGTATGGCTATTCCCGCTAAAACGAAAGTCCGACACAACACAAGTATTCATTCGATTTAAAGCACTAGTCGAAATTTTTTTTAAAAAACCAATCCGACGATTTTTTTCCGATAACGGAGGTGAATTTCAAAAACTAACCCACCATCTCCTTGATAATGGAATAAGTCACTTTACCTCACCACCACACACTCCGGAACACAATGGCTATGCCGAAAGACGGCACCGCCACATTGTCGAAACCGGACTAGCATTACTAGCACATGCTCACCTACCCACCACTCTTTGGCCGTTTGCCTTTAGTACGGCCACATATTTAATAAACCGTCTTCCCACCACCACTCTTAATAATCTCACACCATACTTCAAACTGCATAATTTACAACCCACCTATACCAACCTACATAACTTTGGATGTTTATGCTACCCTTGGTTACGACCCTATACAAAACACAAACTCGAGTATCGGTCCACACCATGTATCTTCGTCGGATATTCATCTACACAAAGTGCTTTTCATTGTCTTGAACCCAAAACAAATCGACTATTCACCTCAAGACACGTTAAATTCATTGAAGATGAATTCCCGTATCGTCATCTTCTAACCAATGTCTCTACCACCGCAACAAATGCCACACCAGAAGAATGGTGCTCGATTATACTACCCGTGATCCCGTCCCCACCTATCACTTCCACCACCACTCCTACATCCACAACTCAACCACCTAGACCTCATATCACTCAAGTCTACACTCGTCGAACCCCACCCACACAACCCAATGTAACTCATCCGCCAATCGACACCACCTCAATCACCACTTCTCCACCATCGGCTCCCGCCCCAGCACCATCTAAACGCCCTCTTCCCCCTCCTTGAACAATCTTAACCCGTCTTGACCACAACATCCGTGTACCCAATCCAAAATATGCAAATATTGCACATGCTTCCGCTACATCAACTTCTCTACCCAAAACAGTCAAACAAGCAATCATTAGCCCTCAATGGCGTCTCGCTATGCAAGACGAATTTGATGCTCTCAACCGTAACAACACATGGTCCCTAGTTGCTCCTCAACCATCTCAAAATATAATTGGATGCAAATGGGTCTACCGTATAAAATACAACCCCGATGGGTCTCTAAAACAACACAAAGCCCGTCTAGTAGCTAAGGGATTCCATCAACGACCCGACATTGACTACACCGATACATTCAGTCCCGTTGTCAAACCTACAACTGTTCGCCTCGTTCTTTCACTTGTCATAACCCAGTCATGGCCCCTTCGCCAACTTGACGTTAACAATGCATTCCTACAAGGCACATTAACAGACGATGTCTATATGGCCCAACCACAAGGATTCATTGACGACTCAAAACCTAACTATGTCTGCAAACTACATAAGGCAATTTATGGTTTAAAACAAGCTCCTCGAGCTTGGCATACCGAACTCAAAACCTACCTACTCACCTACGGTCTCAAACAATCAATATCAGACTCATCACTATTCATTCTCAACACCAAGGAAATATGCATATACATGCTTGTTTACGTCGATGATATTATTATTACCGGACCAAATCACCACCATTTACAAAAATTCATCACCAATTTAGCAAACCGATTCTCTATTAAAGACCTCGGACCACTATCCTATTTCCTAGGCATCGAAGTCACACCAAATGCCCTTGGATTACACCTAAATCAATCTAAATATGTACATGATTTATTAGTAAATACAAAATGTCTGAAGCTAAACCCAACACAACACCCATTGCCACCGACACTCATTTAATTCGTGAAGACAATAAACCAATACATGACCACTCTAACTATCGTGCCATTGTCGGGAGCTTGCAATACCTCTCTCTGACTAGGCCCGACATTGCCTTCACCGTCAATCGTCTTGCACAATTTCTTCATCACCCTACCAACTCTCACTGGTTAGCTTTAAAACGCCTTCTTCGCTATCTACAAGGTACTCAAACCTACGGTCTTCAGCTATACCGCAACTCCCCCTTGTGCCTTCACGCATTCTGCGATGCCGCCTTTGCAGGAGACAAAGACAACTATGTATCCACTACTGGTTATATAATCTATCTTGGCCGAAACCCAATATTATGGTCCTCCAAAAAGCAACGTGGACTCGCTCTCTCTACAACCGAAGCTGAGTTCCGTGCACTTGCCTCCGTCACCACCGAAACACTATGGCTCCGTAACTTACTCACCGAACTCAACATCTCCATCACAAAACCTCCGGCTCTTTACTGTGACAACATGTCTGCAACGCTCTACGCCAAGAACCCCGTCTTTCACTCACGAATGAAGCATATGGCTCTCTCCTTCCACTTCGTCCGCGAACAACTACAACTCGGCCACATACGTATACAACATATTGCAAGCAAAGATCAACTGGCCGACGCTCACACCAAACCACTACACAAATAACGATTTCATGAACTACGAGACAAGATTGGACTCCGCTCTCCGACGTCCATCTTGTCTCGTAGTTCATGGGATTGCTTGATTGTGTTTGCTTTCTTGCTATATGTATGTATATACATGCTTGTTTACGTCGATGATATTATTATTACCGGACCAAATCACCACCATTTACAAAAATTCATCACCAATTTAGCAAACCGATTCTCTATTAAAGACCTCGGACCACTATCCTATTTCCTAGGCATCGAAGTCACACCAAATGCCCTTGGATTACACCTAAATCAATCTAAATATTGTATCCAAAAGCCAAAAACGATCCAACGCATCAACCCTTCTTCACCCGCAACCCGCCACCTTCAAACGTCACCACAACACCACCATCAACCTTCCACAACAACCCACCATGACAAATACCGACAACACCATTCCCAACCCACACGAGTCATCCAACCCGCTTCAATCCATCAATCTCAACCATTGTGTTAAACTCACCTCGCTCAACTATACATCGTGGCGATTTCAATTAACAAATATCCTATTCGGGTTTAGCCTCCTTGGCTTCCTCGATGGAACCCACCAACAACCGTCACCTACAATCACCATCTTGAGGGGGCGTATCAACACAATATCTACACATATAGCAACAAAGCAAACACAATCAAGCAATCTCATGAATCAAGCAATCAATCCCACCAATCAAGCAATCAAGTGACCCTTTCACATTGTAAAAATAGCATAGAAAATATTCTTGTCTATAGGCTCCATTTATTATACTTAATTAACTCTACACAATTACTATATAATAGTTTGTAAATCATTTGTCAAAAATACATTCAAATTATAAACACCTTTCTAGTCTTAGAGTAAGGTCCTTTTTTCCTCAGCTGAGAAACAGTGCGCTGTGTTCAGAAACAAAGAATTTTGTTCATTTAGTTTCTCTCTAGTTAATTCAGTTCAGTTTAGTTCACTTAAAAATGGATTTAAGTTATGACTCCATCAGTTGATTAGAACTGGATTTATGTAATGACTCCATCATGTGCAGACTACTGCTGAAATAACAACTCGTTCGAAAGCAAAATCAACTCCTGAGCAATGGACCATGATCCCTCTTCATGCAAAAGTTCCATCCTATAGCCCATGCGCCAGCAAAACATAGGTTAGTCAGCATAATACCGCTGGAGGTACATTATACAAATGCAATATAAATCTTGAACCATATTTCCTTTAAAGATTTAGACCAAACTATGGTGGTGATAACAAGTCCAGCCTGAATTTTGCATAGCTTGACTAAGCTCGTAGCAAGCATATACGAGCTCGGCCCAAGTCTCAAGCTTTTTCTTTTTTTTTTACTCAAGCTCGAATATTATACTTTCAACACTGAGTTTGCAATTGATCATTGTTCTCGGGTAGTATTATCTATGGTCAAGTTTTTACTGTGTTTAGTCACTTGACTCCATCTTTTCTCTCAAGGTGTAATCTTTTGGTCTATGTATTTTTACTCTAGTTTATAAAAAGGGTTACTGCTTAAGCATTGAAATAATGAAGTAATAACAAAAAAAGGTTAGGCAAAGAAAGTTGAAACCACGAGGGAAATGGAAACTGAAATGCGCGCAACCGGTGTTTATGTATACACAATAGGTGTTGTACAGTAAGCAGGTTTTGGATTAGAAAATGAAAACTAGAAGGCAGAAACTTGATGATACTAACCCATCGTAAACTGGTGTTTGGTTCATGTAAATAAGATCTCATTAATCCTACCAACAAAAAGAGATACCTTTATCAGCAATCAGAGCAACCTGATTCCCCTTTTAAGTCGCATTGCCAGAAAAGCCACACTTCTTAATGATGGACTAGACAGAGCTAGCTTGCTTGAGCCGATTGCGAGATTTGGGGGGCTGTAGAATATTGTCGTAATTGTTGTAGGTACAGGTGATCGTGTCGGCGGTGGCCAAAATACTGCAATTTTTAGAGTAGAGATTATTAGCAAGCTAACCAAAGCATAGAGCTCCAATACAGGAACAGTTTTATTAGATTATCTTTATCCCCAGACCCTGTCTCTTGATTCGAGTCTGAATACACAACTCATGCAAGTCTGAGACAAAATCTAGGGATACTGTAGATTTACTATTCATGAGTCTTTAGTTGGACTCGTGAATAGTACATTGTGAGTAGGTAAGCGGGTCACATTTACTGTTGTAAATATTTTCATAAGTCTTAACTTCGGTCTAGGGCTAAAGTGGAAAACTATGAGTTTGAATTCAGTCTTTAAAATAAATTATACTCCGTAAGAGTTTAAGACTTATTTTAAATTTGAGGATAAAGATGGTCTTAGTTTGAAAAGATTGGACAAAGGAACTATTAAGAGACGACATTAACCATCCACCCTCATCATCGCAATAAATTTTGAGAGATCATAAGCGACCATCATAAATTCCTTAAGCTCATAAAGCAAAAAAGTGCTAGCAAAGTAGGGCGATAAACACTCAACCAATCATCATGGTCCCTGTTACCTTGGAATCGTCGGGGTCGCTCGCGCAACGTGGGAGACAATAAACTGAAGCAAACCGGGGTTTTTTATTGCTCAAGTTGATGCCATTATTCGATTCAACACCTGGTCATGAGTAATATAAAACCGTGATCAAATAACACTCAAACAGTGATTTATAATTATGTTGTCGTCTGTCTCATCAAAGGGTAAAAAACTCTAACCAAGAGCTTCACATATGGAGTTAATCACACCGTACTTGAAACTGTAGACACAACACATGTAGAGGGAAAGTAGTTACTGACTTACTGCTATGTAAGAAAAGTGTTAAGCTAAGTAATGGGAGTGTGTATTAAATCGCCAACAAACCTATACACATGTGCCAAGTCAACATCCCTGTAAGTTACCGCAAAACCAGCGTTCTTAATCAGACTAGCAATCTTTATAGTCGAATGTGCAGCCATATGTTGAGAGGTTATAAGTTATAACCATTGCATATAATATCAGAGACTTTAAAGAATTAGAACAGAACAAGTAGATAGGTGAGTGTTTTGGTAAAAAATTACCCAAACCTATTAATTCGTTCGTTGACGGGTCAAAATGATCTACTCTTTTTAGCCTCAAAAAGGGGGTTAATTTATATGTGATTTGTGACGGAATACGGATGGAAAATAAGCAAAAGTAATGGCGAAAATAACAATAAATGTAGAGTAATGGAAAAAGGACACACAAAAATGGTGACGCGGAAACCCAAATCGGGAAAAACCGCGGGGGGAGTCGGAATCCCGCCAAATATTATGCTATGAATTATTTATATGGGAGCAAGCGAGAATCAGAAGGAAAAGATACAACGGCTATGTAGTTTATAATTATGTAGAAAATTAGGCTTAGATATGATGATGAGTGATTGATTTCTCTTCTGGTTATGGCTTCTCCTATTTATAGGCTTTTCCCAAAACCTAATCCTTCATGTCGTTGGCTTCCAGCTGTTTGTTCCTAAAATCCCTCAACTCCCCTACTTTTGGGGACTTTGTTACATGACCAATTCTTGTTCTTCCTGACAGGATCCTGACAGGAGGCTGAGTTCGTGCTACTTCGTTCTGCCTGCCAAGTCAAAGTCAACATCCCTGCTTTCAAGGGATCAGTTATTGACCGGTTCATGTTCCTCCTGGCAGGAGGAACGTTCCTCCTGGCAGGATGCTGGATTTGCGTCATTTTGTTCCGCCTGTTAAGTCTCCTATTCTTCCTCAACTGCTCCTAAATTCTAAGAAGCTGTTGTTGACTTGTTTCTCCTCAGCGTTCTCCCTGGATGCTCTCATGTTCTTTCTCAACTACTCCTCTTTTTGGGGAGTTAGTTTGTTGACCTTTTCTTTCCATGTCATCAGTCCACTCCCTCCATGATGGACCACTATTAAGATGCCACATATTCAAGTAGGAAAATTGTAAATTTTGGCTATAACAGTGAGTAAGGTAAGATGTACCTGATTTGAAAGAATCAAAGAGTTTATCATAAGCCAGGAGAAGCAATGTAGCGAGCTCCTTAACATCCCCGCCATGGAATAAGCCCAAAGCCACTTCATTGATTGAAGTGGTATTTTCAGCAACGAGACGCGCGCACTCGAGTCTTGGTCTCTGGCTCAACGAGAGGAAACAAACAGTAGTTTTCAGGTACAATTTTAATATGATTTGAAAGACGAGTTTAAAGAATGTATTTATATACTCGCTCTCTCATTATATTAATCTAACGAGATACGCACTTACTCGCATTATAAAAGAGGAGTAGAATTCGAACCCGTGACTGATAAAACCTTCAATGCTCTAATACTCCATTAATGGAGAAACAAAGCTTATAGAAGGAAGAGAAGTTATGTAAGTAAAGTTTACAAAACAAAGGTAAATAATGTTTGATTTTTATTGATTATCAAAACTTAAGTTATAATCATCTTCAATCTACTTTATATACAAGTAGCTATCTTTCTTGGTAAGAAAACTAACAACTAACAAACTCCAAATTCTGTTACAAAGTTTGTTACAGATATTTCTGAGTTAGTTGTGCTGATGTGTCCTTGGGTCAGCATTAATGACGTGGAGTTCAGTCAACATCAGCAAGCATTGGAGCAGCAGTACCAGCAGGAGAAGGAGGAGCATCAATCTAATCATAAGTATAGAAGCATCAGTATCTTAACACTCCCCCCTCAAGGAGGACTTGGGGAGAAAGCCACAAGGCCGAGCTTGAAGACAAACTGAGAATGGAGATGCTGATTGAGGGCCTTTGTAAAGACATCTGCTAATTGATTAGCACTAGCAACATGAGCAGTCTGTATGAGACCTTCTGCAATCCTCTCTCGAATGTAATGACAGTCTAGCTTCAAGTGCTTAGTCCTTTCATGGAATACTGGATTAGCAGCTATATATTGGGCAGCTTTATTGTCACAAAACAATGTAATAGGAGTAGGCACTATGATCTGTAAATCCTTTAACAATTCATTAATCCAAGTAATTTCACTGGAAGTTTGGCTCATACTCCTATACTCATATTCTGCTGATGATTTGCTTACTATATTTTGCTTTTTTGTTTTCCATGAAATCAAAGCACTCCCCAAATAGACACAGTATCCTGTAATTGATCTACCTGAGTAGGCACAAGTCCCCCAATCTGCATCACAGTAGCTCTGTAAGACGAACTCATTAGCTGCAGGGTAAAAGAGTCCCAAGTCAAGGCTCCCTTTAAGATATCTAATAAGATGTAAGGCAGCTTGGTAATGAGGCACCCTTGACTGACTTAGAAATTGACTTAGTTGCTGGACCCTATATGAAATGTCAGGTCTGGTCAGATTGAGATATAGCAATCTGCCTACCAATCTTTTATAGACCTCTGGATTGCTTAACTCATCCCCTGTGTCAGTGGACAATTGCGGACCTGTAGGTAAAGGAGAATGTGCAGGCTTGCAGTGCTCCATGTTTGCATCTTTGAGAATATCAGTAATGTACTTTCTTTGATTCAAAAGAATGCCTGATTGAGACCTGGCTACCTCAATATCCAGGAAGTGTCTAAGAGGACCAAGATCCTTAATAGTGAAAGCCTTATCAAGAGCATGCTTAATGGCAGTGATAGAAGCCTCACAATTTCCTGTGATTAGCAGATCATCAACGTAAACCACAATGGCAGTGAACTGACCAGTTGAAGTAGCTTTTATGAATAAGGAATAGTCAGATTTAGACTTAACAAAGCCATGCCTGATAAGAAACTTTGACAATTCCAAGTTCCATTGCCTGGAAGCCTGCTTGAGCCCATATAAAGATCTCTTTAAGAGGCAAACATCAGTGGGACTACCCTTAGTGTATCCCTCTGGCTTCTTCATATAAACCTCTTCATCAAGGAAGCCATGGAGGAAAGCATTATTAATGTCTAGTTGATGCAAAACCCACTGCTTCGCAGCTGTCATGGCTATCAGGACTCTAACAGTGGTGAATTTGGCTACAGGACTAAAAGTATGTTTATAGTCCTTGCCTTCTACCTGACTGTAACCATTTGCCACAAGGCTGGCCTTGTACCTCTCAACACTTCCATTTGGATTAAACTTGACCTTATATACCCATTTAGCACCAATAGCCTTCTTGCCTTTAGGTAAAGCTGTCAAGACCCAAGTTTGATTGGCTTCTAGAGCTGTGATCTCTGCATCCATAGCAGCAACCCACTGAGGTTCTGTCTTAGCCTGTCCATAACAAGCAGGCTCAAAACCTTGGAGCACATTGTGACAAGAGTGCACATAATCAGAAGAGTAACCCTGTAATTGAGGGACTGCTGCAGCATAGCTAACCACAGGAGGCTGCAAAGACTTGGGCATTCCCTGGCAAACAAAACCATGGAGTTTTGTAGATAACTGCCTGACTCTGCTGGATTGTCTAGATAAGACATAAGGACCAACTTGATCTACAGCAGTACCAACATGATCTGCAGCAGCATCAACCTGATCTACAGCTGGTGGAATCTGAATGTGGGAATCAGTATGATGTGGTGCATTGGAGAGATTGTGTGTGTCAATTTGGACTGCCTGATTAGGAGGATCAGGAGTAGGAAACATAGCCTCAGAAATGGCAGTAGTGTTATTATTGTGAAATTGTGGAAAAGTGAGACTAGTAACAGAGGTTATACCAGTATCCAATTTGAATTGTGGATCAAATGGAAATACTTTCTCTTGGAACATCACATCTCTACTCAAGATGACCTTTTTATTTTCCAAATCATATAGCATGTACCCTTTCTGAGCCAAACGATACCCCAGGAATGCACATCTAACAGACCTTGGCTCAAACTTATCTCCAACCTTGTGAGCAGCATAACATAGACAACCAATTACCTTAAGATGGTCATAAGAAGAAGCCTTCTTGAACAAAACTTCAAAGGGAGAAGACCATTTGAGCACAGAGGTAGGGAGAAGGTTTATAATATGAGTGGCAGCCAGCACCATATCTCCCCAGAATTGCTTAGGAAGGTGAGCCTGAAATCTCAATGCCCTGGCAGTTTCCAACAAATGCATGTGCTTTCTTTCAACAGTTCCATTCTGTTGTGGATTCCCTGGGATGGATCTTTGATGAATGATCCCTTTATCCAGTAATAACTGTCCACACTCTTGTTGGACAATCTCAGTACCATTATCACTCCTTAAAGTAAGGATTTTCAAATGAAACTGTGTAGAAACATAAGCCATGAAATTCTGTAGAGTTTGTCTGACACTAGCTTTTGTTTTCAAAAGAGTTGTCCATGTAACCCTACTAAAAGCATCCACAATAGTCAAGAAATAAGAAGCACCTGTAAGAGATTTGACTCTATATGATCCTCATAGGTCCACATGTATTAATTCAAAGATTCTAATGGAAACTGTATGGCTAACAGGAAAAGGCAATTTATGCTGTTTGGCCAAAAAACAAGTATCACAATGCAAGGAAAACATCTCTTTATTAAGCATAGAATGTGGCATTACATGCTTGATAGTACTTAGAGAGCTATGCCCCAATCTAGCATGAAGTAGTGCTACATCAGCTACAGAAGCAGCAAAAGAAAAACTTGTTTCACTTGCACTAGAACTATTATTGCAGAGATGATTATTAGGAAGATGTATTTGATAAATGCCATGTCTTTTCCAACCAGTGCAAAGATGCCTCTTAGTGGAAGGATCCTGAATAAAGCATTCATAGGAAGTGAAATTAGTTGTTAGTCTGTTATCAGACAAAAGCTTACCAAGAGACAATAGATTATGCTTGAAATCAGGTAAGTATAGAACATCATGAAGAATAATGTCACTAGTTAAAGGTACTTCACCAACATAGTTGACTAATTTCAACTGACCATATGGCAAGGTTATTGATAAAGGCTTAGATATCTGCTTAAGAGATAAGAAAGTCTGAGAATCAAAAGTCATGTGATCAGAGGCCCCTGAATCTATTATCCAAGAGGAAGAAAGATTAACTGTGGAAGAATTTATTGCAGTTGATGCAAAAATCATACCTACAAATGGTCCTGCAGTATCAGAAAGAGGAGAGACTGTAATTTCAACAGCTCCTTTGCAACAGCATGAATGAAAAGAGGATCAACAAGATGAGATTGAGCCTGTGACAAAGTGCTGAAATCCTCTAGAGGAGTATCAACCTCATATTCCCTGGTGTCAACCACATTAGCAGCAATCTTCTTAGAAGAATAGCCAGAAGCAGATGATTTAGTCTTCATGCTTAGATTCTTCAGATGCTGCTTGTATGTCCAACAGAAATCAATGGTGTGACCTGACTTCTGACAGTGATCACAGAAGAATTTAGTACGATCAAGCTTAGGTTTCTTGGAGTCACGTCTCCACACATTTGGAGGATCAACAGACTGATGAACTGCTAAAGCAGCTCCACTATGAGTATCTCCATCTTCAACTGCTGAGATATTCTTCTGAGTCTCTACTTGATGAACAATTGCAAAAGCTTGATTCACCTTGGGAAGAGGATCCATGGCTAGAATCTGAGATCTAGTGTGCTCATACTTCTTGTTTAGTCCCATCAAAAAATCAATTATATGATGAGTATTCTCACGATCAATGATCTTCTTAAGAATGAGACAAGAACACTTAGCAAGAATTCCACAAGTGCAGTCAGGAATAGGATCAAGAGACCTCATGTCTTCCCATACAGATCGCAATTTTGCATAGTAATCTGAAACATAAGTGTCACCTTGTGATATTTGGACAACATCCTTCCTAAGTTGATAAAGGAATGGAGCATTCGAATGATTATAACGCTCATGTAGTTCATCCCACAGCTGTTTACTCGAGGTAACATAAAACAAACCTTCTGCAATTTTGGAATCCAAAGAGTGAAGGATCCAACGCATGACTGTATAGTCTGTGCGAATCCAATCAAAATAGTTCGCATGTGTCTCAGCTGGTTTAGGATATCCGCCATTAACAAAGCAAAGCTTGTTCTTCGTGATTAAAGCAATTCGAAGATTCCTTGACCAATGAAGAAAGGACTTTCCATCAAAAACTTGAGGAATCAACTGCAACAAAGCTTGATCAGCTGTTGTGAGATGAAGTGGATCTTTATACACAGAGGTGTATACAAGTTCATAAATTTCATGCATTTTGAAGATGATACAACAAAATTGAAATGAATTTTGAAGAAACAAAACAAAAAAAAATTCGATCAAACGTATACTGAATTTGATTTGATCAATAAAATGCAGCGGATATGAAGCAAACAATCACTTCAAAGCAAGGATCTAGACGATGATACCATGATAAAACCTTCAATGCTCTAATACTCCATTAATGGAGAAACAAAGCTTATAGAAGGAAGAGAAGTTATGTAAGTAAAGTTTTCAAAACAAAGGTAAATAATGTTTGATTTTTATTGATTATCAAAACTTAAGTTACAATCATCTTCAATCTACTTTATATACAAGTAGATATCTTGCTTGGTAAGAAAACTAACAACTAACAAACTCCAAATTCTGTTACAAAGTTTGTTACAGATATTTCTGAGTTAGTTGTGCTGATGTGTCCTTGAGTCAGCATTAATGACGTGGAGTTCAGTCAACATCAGCAAGCATTGGAGCAGCAGTACCAGCAGGAGAAGGAGGAGCATCAATCTGATCATAAGTACAGAAGCATCAGTATCTTAACAGTGACCTAGGTAGCATAAACGTGTCTCTTAACTACTCAATCCGTGTCTGACACCCGTGGGACACACGCCAAAATATTTCAAACACCTATAAAGTCGTGTCTAGCTTTTTCCATCTATTTGGGCACATGTCCGGCATCTATCCATAGTATTTGGACACGTCTCACTGTCTCAGACATGTTTCCATATTATTCAGACCCATTTTAGATACACTTTCAAACATAAACAAGTTAATTTAAGCTGAATAGTGTGTGTTGTTTTACAGGAGGGACATGAGTTGAATTGGGGGTGAATGATATTTCTTAGACGAGAAATGACATTTAAAAACAGATTTATTGAAAGATGAGTTTGGTGGGAAATGAGAATAAGTTATAAGCAAGGTCTTTAAAATTTAATATCAAATACTTTACAAAAATAAAAACGTACATTTATAACTATAAAATATACTCCCTCCTAGTCACTCATTTCTTCCCCTTTCACTTTTACACAAAAATTAAGGAAATGAATTTGGACCACACAAAACACTACCCCACATATAAATGAATTTAGACCACACAAAACACACAACCCCACATCCAAAAAGGGAAAGAGGAAAGAAAACCCGACTTACCCAATAAGGAAAGAGGGAAGAAATGACCGACTAGGAGGGAGTATATTTTATCTTAAATAACGTGTCCCATTTCGTAAACATTTTATGGAGTGTTGTGTCACGTGTCCGTATTCATGTTCGTTTTGGTGCTAAATAGTCCGAGACCTAATAGTCCATACTCCATAATAGCTCTGTTTAGAGTTTTTAGTTTTTTACCACTATACTAAAGAGAAACAATGACCAAATAATAAGGGGTTTGCTATATCCCGCCCCCCATTTTACTCATCTCGCCCCCTACAATTACTTTCTTGCCCTTTGTTAATTATTTGACCCACCAACTTTTGTTTTTTCCCCTTTGTTATTTTAAAATTCGATTTTTAAAACCGCTATAAAAATAAAACCGCTTAACTTTAATTTCAAAACAATTGAAATATTAAACATTAACGTGTTAACGAACAAAATTATCGTTTTAACGTTAATTTTTGTATATTATTTAACGATAATTAATATAAAAAACGCCAACTAATAACAATCATTTGACTTTTTTTCAAAAAATACCGATTAAATACGGAAAAACTTCAAACGACCATAACTTTGCGCTCGGGCGTCTGTTTTCGATGATTTTTTTTTTCAAATCGCTTATCTCGACGAGACGAACGCAATGGTAAAAAAAATTGTTTTCAATGGCCCATTCGTGTGAAACACACGAATTGGCCTGGGCTGATTCATGTGGTTTACACGAATGGGCCTAGGCCAGCTCGTGTAAATCACACGATTGGGCCAAGGCTTACTCGTGTGATTTGCACGAACTGGCCTAGGCCCATTCGTGTGAATCACATGAATCGGCCCAGGCCAATTCGTGTGTTTCACACGAATAGGCCACTGAAAACAATTTTTTTTTTTTTACCATTGCATTCGCCTCGTCGAGATAAGTGATTTGAAAAAAAAATCATCGAAAACGGACATCCGAGTGTAAAGTTATAGCCATTTGAAGTTTTACAGTTTTTAATCGGCATTTTTTTGTAAAAATTTAAATGATTGCTATCGGAAAATGGAAATTCGTAAATCGAAATGTACCGTCGCATTTCCGGTGTTTAGAAAATCTTCATCTTCATTTTCGGTGTTATCCCGTTCCTCTCGTCATTTTCGTGACTCGTATTGTCGTTCCCATCATCATAACCGCTTTTCTCGCCGTAACGATAATTATTGTATTCATCGTTATAACGATAATGTTGTTGTGCGTTCCAATCGTTTGCAAATCGAGGTTCGTTATCTAATTATTGTACGAATTATAAAGATAATCGAAAAATTCATTACCGTCACTCATTTTCGAATTAACGGAAAAAATGAATTTAGAGAGATGTCTTCGTAGGAAGGGCAAAATTGTAAAGTGAAATGAAATTAGGGGGCGGGATGAGTAATATAGGGGCGGGATATAGCAATTTTGAATAATAAACGATTTAATCCACCTTTTTAGGGACTCCTCTTCCTTTCTTTTCTCCCCCTCTCTCTCTCTCAATTATTTTGCAGAGATTTGATTTCAAAATTCAAAATGATTTAGAATATGTTAATGTAAATCTTACTGGTATATCATTTTTTTTTTAAAAAAAAGGTCGATAAATCTGTGTTCATTGTTTTCCCAGCAAAATTATCCCCACAAAATATTACCAGGTACTTCGTAACATATTACCCTTGTTTCCTCTATCATTCATTTTGCTTTTCTTCAATTTGTTCAATGGAGTTTTTTGTTTGTTTTTTAGTGTTTTTTTTGCTAGATAGCTTGGAATTTCTGCATTTTCTTAATTTTATTTCATTATGCTTGAGGCTGGATATTTTGTTTTTTATTTTCTGGGTTTTGTGTATTGTTTGTTGCTTGATTATGTGTTGATCATTTTCTTAAAGATTTCAACTTTGCTTTTTTCTCTAGTTTTCGGTGTTTTTTTTAATCTTCTGATTTTTATGTGTTTAAACTTTGTTTGTCAGAGAGAGAAATGAAGAAAGAAATGATCTTTATTTTGTAAAATATCCATTTTAATTGGTGCTTGTTCGAGTTCCTGAAGTTTAATTGAGATGTGAACATAACATTGTAGTTCATAAAACTTTGATAATTATTAGGAATATTGTGTCTGTCAATACACTGTTCTAAAGCTGAGAAAATTGATATTTCATTGTAGTAGTGTTTGGATCATTAGTTTAGAGATTTATTATATTTTGTCGAAGTCATTTCGAGTAGTGGCATTGTACATCTACTATAGCTGGGGGTAGCCATCTAATTTTGTTGTTTGCAATTCACAATTCGCAACTCGACCGAGAATGAGTCTCCTGAGAATCTGAGATACCATTAACATATTAAAATTGTGAGATGCCCAAGTAAAATGGTTGGATAAGTTGGATTGTAGTATGTGTTAATTGGTAACTAGTGAATAAATGGAGTGGTCTCGCAGAAAAAACATTTTAGGAGACCGTCTCTTTTGAGAGTTATTGCGCAACTTTAGGTTTAGAAATGGTCCAAGTTTTAGCGAGAGAGAAATGGTGTGAACTTGCAGAATTCTTGGTTTGTTATAGTAACCAAGGGTGACGATTAATTAATCCACACTTTCTTTGTTTGTTTGGTGGGACATTGATATAGAATTGGTAGCACTTATTAATGGCAATTGTTTGCTGCACTTTACAATTGTGTTTTTGGTAAGGTGTGTGCATTGTCACTTAAGTAGTTTAATTTGAACAACTCCCTACCTGAGAAAGCCTTACCCATTGTTAATGCGTTACACTTTTGTTGCAGTTTGTTCATTTTGCCACTTATAGGTTGGACAATGAGCTTTTTATGAGACGGTATTATGTGTGACATCAACCCAAATCCTCGTGTAAACTCATTAAATTAGAATTTTCATGGGCTGACCTTATAAGTGAGACTGTCTCATACGGAGTACAAGATTTTGTTTAGGTTGAAATTTAGGAACAGCAAGACTGGTGGTTGGAAAGAGCCTTTAATGTCTATTGTTCTTGTCCAGGAACTATAATGATTTTTAATTAAAGTGGTTGTCGAGCAGATTTTTGTTATTTCCTCCCAGGTCAACAGTAGAAAACTCCTCTGTGACACAATTGTTTGTTGATATTTTTTACAGGCATATCTGGTGGTCTGATCGGATAATACTTTCCTGTCGAGTTTGCCGCAGCCAAAATATGGTTGTGGACAAGGGAATAACAGTATCCTGCATGCTCTTGTAGAAGAACACTGATCTCGTCGATTAAGTACAATATTATGCTTATGCTCAGAATATTATTGGTAGGTATTGTCGTATTGGTTATAGGGTAACTCTTCCCCTACTCATCCTTCGGCACAAGTCATGTTAATTACACAATGCTTCAGCATTCATCTGATTAATTATGCGCCTTCTATCTCTCCGTCTCCTTAGGCTGTCACCATCTAAATTTGCATTCATCATACTACTTTTTCTTGTGCCAAGTGTCTTGTTTGCGATTTTCACACACCATCGAAAAATTACTTATTTTCTTCGCCCTCTATGGGACAACCCCCCTCCGCCTTTTTCTCGTCTCCCTCACTATTATGCCGAGAATGTGTCCATTAATCATCTATGTGGCCTCCATGGATGGTCAGTCCGTTCTCAACCCCGTCGAATCTTTGATGCTATTATCTTCAGCAATGAGCTGGAATTGCTTGAAATTCGGTGGCACGAGCTACAACCCTATGTAACCAAATTTGTCATCATGGAATCGAACACTACCTTTACAGGCATCCCTAAACCTCTCTACTTTGCTTCAAACCGTGCCCGGTTCTCTTTTGCTGAAAGTCAAATCTCCTACGGCTTATTTCCTGGCCGTGTTAGAATCCCCGGGTCCCACGAGGATCCCTTTGAACTCGAGAGCCGTCACCGGGTCGCAATGAATCGCTTGATCCGACAGGCAGGCATCTCTAATGGTGATCTACTGATAATGTCGGATGCAGACGAGATTCCAAGCCCGCACACAATTAAGCTGCTTCAATGGTGTGACGGGTTCCCTCGAGTGATGCACCTTGAGCTAAAGCAATACATGTACTCATTTGAGTTCCCGGTGGACTACAGTAGTTGGCGGGCATCGGCCCACATCTATGGCCCATCAACCTGGTATAGACATTCCAGACTATCTGACGTCATTCTGTCAGATTCCGGGTGGCATTGCAGCTTCTGCTTTAAGCACCTTCAAGATTTTGTATTCAAGATGACAGCTTATAGCCATGCTGACCGTGTTAGAAGAAGAGAGTTCTTAGAACACCAGAGAATACAAGATATAATTTGCAAGGGAAGTGACCTGTTTGATATGCTTCCTGAAGAGTACAGTTTCAGAGAGCTGATTAAGAAGATGGGATCAATTCCACGTTCTTCTTCAGGAGTTCATCTTCCTGGTTATATGTTGGAGAATTCTGAGAAATTTAAGTTCCTACTTCCTGGTGGTTGTGTAAGAGACCTAGAACCCGAGACAGTTTCTTCGGATGATTAGAGTATTGAATGTACGACTCTTTTATATACTCCGTAAGTTACCTACTAGATTTTAGTGAGGTTAGTGTTTTTCAAGCCCGTAGCATTTGATGCTATTTTCGGTATACATGGTAAGGGTTTGTAGGCGATAGGTCTTAGCTTCAAACCTTGTACCTTGTATAATTATATACGGAGTACTATTTATATTGTTGTTGTGGTCTCAATGTAATTAAGATGATTCAACTAGATTAACCCCACATTTGAATTCGACATCATCTTTCGGTATTTAAAGTTAGATACTGGTACAGTACTACGTACCATAATAGCGGCGAAAAGATAATGTTTTCACGAGGAGATTTTATAACGTACGTAAATGCCTTAATGAATTGCTGAACATATTGGTTATGTGCCATAATTATTGTAACTATTTCAAATAATAGAGATTTTATTTTAATCAATCTGTCTTCCCAACATTGTTTGCATTGCGCATTTATGCCCGACAAAGACATACGTTAGACTGTTGTCCTGTGAGTTTGACTATCGTTGTTCTTAGCAAAATTAGTCATTGGACGACTAGATTGATGTTTATGACTGAGTGAAGAACTTCGGGTTGCGACCCACCGGGTTACATCCACATATGGGCTATGGCCACAACCCCATGACCTCGAGTCTAGTTTAACTATTGCCTTCATATTTATGTTGTTTCTATCTTTTAAGCCGTTGAGTTTGATCTTCACGTTAAGAAAAACGTATTAAGATTAAAGCCAAAAAAAATGAAATTTGTTGTTGGTTTTGTAACGAAAGACGTAAATTACTTTGTCAGTTATATATACTCTATATACACCAAGATATACTACAAGTCTTCCTTTAGACGGATACATTCGGATTAAAAAAAACAGGTCAAATATGTCCACTTGTTCATATAAAACAAATATATTGTTTTTCCTATGTATTCTGTTTTTGTTATATTTTAACGACTGAGTCCGTTTTAAACTTAAGACAGATAGTATCGTCTTAAACGGGAATTTGGGGGAGATATAATATTGATAATTGGTATGAGTGATTAAGAAAGCAATGAAATGGATAACATGTGAAAGGTTAATAAGGGCCTACTAGAGGCTGACGTTGCATTTGCAATTTCCTAACTTGTTTTTTTCCTCTTTAACCTATGATGACGATGACACCATTTCCACCTTCCATTTTTGTGTGTCATTTTCATTTATGTTTTCCAAACTTCATACAAAACAAAACCAGCAATTTTACGTCTTCGTCTCAGCCATGCCTTACTGCCTTACACCGTGCTTTTGTATTCATAGATAAATTTCAAATACTATTACAAACAAATCTCAACATTTATGTTTTTAGTTTTTTTTTTACATTTCTAGTTTGGATATAGTTCATGACCTCCTTTCATGGAATCACGGGGTTATCTACTTACTAGTTTTATACCCGTGCAAAAAATGCACGGGTCATAATAGCAAACGCTATAATTAGATATAGGAGCATATCAGAGTTTTTAATTTTGCCAACTTTCTGTATTTTTCTTAACATTATGATTTATGATTGTATGAATGTATTTTAAATCTTTTGAAGAGTTTTATTATTTTTCTTTGTAAAAAAAATCTTGTTGATATTTTATTGTAGTGAATTGAATAGCAATAATTTTTTTGTACTCGTCAAGACTACGAGCAGCAACGATTGAAGTTTTTTGCTATATTTGGTGTATATCAGTGATTTTTTTGTACATATCGAGACCAAAAAAAAGTAACTAATGAATTTTTTATTAATTTTTTGCAGTTATATTCATTTTGTAATTTTTTTTATACTTGTAATTTTGTAACATTATGAATTATGTATGTGTATGATGTGGGTTGACACTTAAAATAAGTGTTGTATTGGAATAACTCGAATTATGAAAGAATTAAATCCCACCAAAAAAAGGTGGGTTTCTTTTAACACACTTCTATCAATCTATCTATACTATATATATATATTAAATCCTGAAATCAAGGAACTTCCATGTAATTAAATAAAGTTATACAAATTAATTATAATATATAGTTTTTAATCGATAGAGTTGTGTGATAGACCTGAACAAGGGATTTCAATGTAAATAATATATAATTTTGGTGCAAGTATAAATTTAGAAAATAACAGAATATGATGATTTTCCTTAAAATAAACATGCTCCACTTATGGTATTAATTAGTAGCATAGATTATACATTAAACTAAAGTAATTTCTATATTATATAATTATTTAACTTACACAAAATATTTTGGAAACTGTTAAAAGGAAAATAAATCAAGCTAGGTTTCCAATAGATATAATATTGCATAATTCTTTTAAATTGATTTAATGCATATATGTAATATATTTATATAAATATATGAGCCTCTTAAAATTGCATGTTTACTCATCAGCTAATCAAATTATTGTAATCACTCATTTTAATGGTGAAAGTAACAATATTAGAACCGGGAGTAGTGAAATTAATAGAACAACGGGAGTAGTGAAATTATTAATATTAACGCGGCATTAGTGAAAGTATCAATAATTACGGCGGGGGTAGTGAAAGAAACAATAATTACGACGGGAGTAGTGAAAGAAACCATAATTACGACGGGAGTAGAGAAAGTAACATTAATTACGACGAGATTAGTGAAAGTAACAGTAATAATAACGAATGTAATAAAAGAAACAATACTAACAATAAAAAAAATATATGAACAATTAGTTGACCAATTGATAAAGTAATATATTAATGGTGGGAGTAATGAATTGTCTCATACTTTCTTTTATCGTAATTTTAAGATATGTCATAAGAAAATATATTAATGATAAATTTATGAGTTATACAATTTTAAAGTATATTTAATTAAAATAAATTTTAATGATAAACAGAGGTAGCCCGGGCGGCGCCGGACATCAATACTAGTTTAATCCCTAAATCAAAGAACCAATATAGTTCCTCTATTGGGGATTCCTTTTATAGCTAGGGCATTCTCATGCTAGATATGGGTAAAACATGCCATTAACTGCACTAAGATTTAACAAAAAGGAAAAGAAAATAAAAATAAATTAATAATTGCTCCTATCATGGAAGGGTCTTTCATAAACACTATTGAGAGGCCGATAGGAAAATTGATGTATTTTTATCATTTGAGTATCTCAATACTCAAATATTTTAGTACTTTTTCATTTGAAGGATGTGTAAAACTTAATTGTTCTTAGGTGTAAAATGTGTTTTTTTCCTTCATATTCTTAAAATCCATTTTCTCTCACTGTCTTCTTTTTGTTCCAAAAGAAAACATGAATACATGACCGAGATGGAAATATTGTTATACAAAATAGTAAAAATATAAATTTTGGTATTTCATACCAATAATAAAGTCTTGTAGAGTACTCCATATCAAATCCGAGTATGAAATTTATATTTAAAACAGAGCGGATAAATAGTATACAAATATGTGAGCACCGTAAAAAGCAGTACATGAATAATGAGTATGGATCTTTTTCATTTCTTTTTCTCTCCACTAGCTTTCATCCCGTGTAATGAAATGCACGGGTTTGTTATTGATATTTTAAAGGAAAAAACAAACTTATAAATAATATTTCCTCCGTTCCGGCTAATAATTATCTATTGTGTTTTACACAAAAAGTAAGGAAAAAAATATGTGTGAATTTGAACCACACAAAACAGATAGGTCACATGTATATGGAAGATGGTCTACAAAAAGCTATCATAAATAGAAATAGATCGCTACTGAGTGATACAACTCAAAATATAAATAGATAACTATTGACCGGGACGGTGGGAGTATATATTTGTGTGTGTATTATATAGTCAGCGAAATTATAATAACTTATTCAATTTAGAGTTTATAAATTGTCATTATTTAACAATTTAGATAATGTATATATGATTTATTATGCTTTTTATATGAACGCATATTTAACTTTCACAAATTATCATTTGTGAGCAAGCTCTCCCATTTGTCACCTCGTGAGAGGGATCTGATCCGTCACAAGTGAAATCAACTGTTTAACTTTTGCAACACAAGAGTAATGTGTTGATAATAAAATAACACATATCAATAATGTATATATGTACTATTTAAATCATTTACAAAAAAAATGAAATACTTTCTTTAGATTGTGGGGTCATGAGTCCTAAAATCAAAGAAAAAATGACAATTCTTTAAAAAAAAGGCGTGCTTTTATTGATCACAAATTCTCATTTGTGACGGGCCGACCCATTCGCAAGTTTGTGACGGGTCAAATCCTCATCACAAAGAGCAAGTGACAAGGCAAGTGGGTGGCAAATGGAGCCCCCCATTTGTCTTGCCACTTGCTCTTTATGAGGGGAATTTGACCCGTCGCAAGCTTACGACGCGACGTCTCGTCACAAGCAAGACTTAATGTTTATTGATTAAGGATTTTCTTTCATATCCTCTAATACAACAATATTAAATCATTATTAATCATTAAACAAGCAGCCGTAAGCTCGTTTCGAAAAAGAATCTGGATTGTTAATAAGAAATGGAAGAAAATAGAGAGGATCTCAATGGATGAATAATAGACCACATGTAAAACACTGAGCTGAGGTTACACTAAAAACACAAAGCACCGGTAAGAAAAGTCTAAGTTCGGAATTTTTAAGACAAATAAAAACAATAAAGATCCTCTTTAAAAAAAGTTATTTAAACTTGGATACAAAAAATTACTTGCAATTTTATACATTTATTAGTTTGTATACCGTACAAAGTTTAAATAAAACTTACTTAGAAACACAACTTCTAATTCGTGACTTGTGAGTTTGTGAACTCTCACAAGGAGTATTTAGGAGTGTAAGTGAGAGGGCAAGTGAGCACGGGCTGTGAGAAATTACAAGCTTGTGACGATGATATGAAAAACATATCTTAAAGATTTTGGACGACGGAGTAGATCTGGCAAAACCAACCCGACCCAATTGACCCGACCCGAAAAAGGCTGACCCGAGAGCGGAAGTTGACCTGTACTACAATGCCCAAATGTGGCCGGAAACCCGATTTGACCCGACACGACCCGAGGTTTCTTGACCCGCAGCTGAACCAACCCGAAAATGACCCAATCTGTAATCACATAATCCGAAAATGACCCGATAAAACATAAGGCTAATGGCACTGAAAAGACTTAATGACATTTTCTATGTTATTCACCGAACCGAAATAACCCGACCCGATTGACCCGAAACAGACCAATCAACAAACACGAATACCCGATCCGACCCGAACTAATTCGAAATTAATAAGAGACCTAGACGGACCGATCCGAACTAGCCCAACCTGAATCTAAGATTTAACCCGATTGACGTGTTTACCAGGTATATGACAAATGGAGTATCTCAGTTAGACCATCCCCAAGCAAGGTCATGAGGGGGGTCATGACCTTGTTGGGTCACTTTAAACACAAATTAACACCATAATTAGCATGACCTTTGGTGACCCATGACCTCTTGGAGGTCATCCCATGACCTCAAGGAGGTCACCCCATGACCTTGGTGACCTTGTAAGTGGCCCTTTTCGATTGGTTGTTTGGTTTGAGTAGGGTAGAGAATGTGGGAAATTAAATGATTGAAAAGGTTGAAAAGTGAAAAATGATTGGATTGGTGACCTAGGTCATGACTTTCTGCTTGGGAGGGTGTAAATGGGTCAAGATAGTTATGGGGTGATTAAGATTAAAAATGAATGGTGACCTAGTTAGTGTGACTCTTACTTGGGGATGGTCTTAGTTTGGTGATAGATCACACAAGGAGGCGCCTAGGGTTAGAAAAGGCCGTTTCAAAGAAAAAAGGTTGTGAGAATGAGTTCGAGGAAAAATGAGAAAAAGGAAATAATAATAAAATAAAATTAGAAAAAAATGAAAAAGTAGAAGAAGTGGGAGGGAAGTTCTGTCTTTCTGCTCAGAGAACCGTCTTGCGTCAGTGTGACTTGACATCTGTACTTCCTTTTTTTAATTTATTTTTTATTTCTCTTTTTTTTAGGACACATTGATGAAAAGATATACGAGTAAATAGTACTCGTAATCTCGGATAACGATATGATTATTTGATGGTGAAATTAAGATGATGAGATGAGATGAGTTTCTGGTATTTGAGAAAATGGGCTTCTAGTCCATGATTCGACTTGGCAAACCTTTATCCATTTAAAGTTTTTTAAACTACTACTCCATAATTAATCATCGTCTAATACACGCAATTTTTTACAAGTACATGCTTACAGTTTTGAGTGCGATTGATTACCATCTTTTTTTTTTTTTTTTTTTTTTATTCTCCTCTAAATTGTCTTCCGCATAATTATAAAATCAATTGGTCTCTCTTAGGAGGGGTGCATCCGTTTTAAGAATAAAACAGATCAAATACTATACCACTTGGCTGGATAGGACAAATATTTTACTAGCCCTTAGAGCATCTCCAATGGTTTAGCTAAGGGACTTGCTTGCAATTTTGTCAAATTGCAAGCTAGAAGTTTAACCATTGGAGTTGTCCAAGTAGACTAGCTTTGCTCAAATGGACCCACAAAATTTTTGAGCTACTTGCTTAAATGGACCCACATGAGAAACATAGCCAATAGAAAAATAGAAAAATGTATTATGTGGATCAACTTAAGCTACTAGTAAATTACATAACCATTGGAGAAAATTCTAGCTTAAAATGGTAGTAACTTAAAAATATGATGTGTCAAAGGTGAGCTAGTAGCAACTAGCTTACCATTGGAGATGCTCTTAGGAACTTTCTTTTTGTCTTATTACCCGTACTATTTGACGCGTCTTAAAGTTAGGACAGATATATCAAATGAGAATTTGTGTTTTAAAATACAGTAAAGTCATGTTCTTTTGGACTGAATTTTGCTGAACTTTTCTGAACTGAACTTATAGGAGCTGAACTTTTCTGAACTGAACTTATAGGATATGAAGTTAATTTAACTTAATTTTATTAATATTATTATTACACTTTATTGACAAAAAAATATACTTGGTGTAAAATACAAAATAAGATAATATATATATATATTATATATATATAGAGAGTCAAGATCCGGTGCAAACGAACACTCGGTGGAAAAAGTGAAAACGTACTACAAATCCATTATATATTTAAAAAGCTCGCTGCCAATATATTACTCCTACTAGTTACGACAAGGTATGACAGTAACATTGACACTACATCTTCAACCCATAAAAGAAACCAACACTGATACCCTAAACCCAAATCGTCCTCATCTTCATCCACTACCACCATCATCAGTCATCAGCAATCACCACCATAAAGACATTCCGACCAGCTCCACCACTACCAACCGCCGACAAATAGCACGACCACCACTAGTGTAGATAACCCAAACCACCCTTAATCTCTCCCCCATCACCACTCACCTGATGTCGTCGTCGATGACGGCGATAACCAGCAAGGGCGGCAAACACCATCAAGCATTCTCGTTGCAAAAAGTGATGGGGTTTAATTTAATATCTAAATCCTCTATTAAGATAACACATCTATACCAGGCCCCCATCCCATATCACGCATACACGAAATTATGTACCTGGTGTCTAATTTGATGTATCTCGAACAAATATTAATGTACCTAGTAATTAATTTTATGTATCTATGTTAAGATACATAAAATTAGTGGTTAGGTACATCAAAAACTAGTGTAGATACATTGAATCGACAGGAAACCAACGAAGTGGATGAAATGAGGTAGTCGTCGCCGACGACTTGCTATATGCCATTTACCAATTCTACCAAAGATTTCCCGTTCGATTCCATCAGCCTAGCATCACATAATCACATAAAGGGCCATAGCAACGACTCAAGTGGAGGTTACGAATTGCTTGAAGGAACTGCGATGGGAGCGACGATCGGAGCTCCGGTGATGTTAGAGAAATAGAGGAGAATAATGGGGATGATAAAGAGAAAGCACCGACGTCGATGACGGAGAGAGCTCAATGTAGCTTGTGGTTAGCCATCAATATAGCATCGTTGACGGAGTGTGCTTAAAGTAGCCTGGATGTTGGCGACGTCTAGATGCGGCGGCGTAAGGGTATGGGCTTGTGGGGATGTCTGATAATGGTGGTGTTGGTGAATCATGAGTGAAATGTTATTATGGTCATCATCAGGGAGAAAAAATGGTACATTGGGTTTTGTAATTGAGGCATTACACGCGTGAGTCAAGTTGGTCTTTTATTTATGCACAACTAGTTCGTTTCCACTTTTTCCACCGAGTGTTCGTTTGCGCCGGATCCTAAATATATATAGATTTAGGATCCGGTGGAAACGACCACTCGGTGGAAAAAGTGGAAACGACCTATATGTACATTGTTATATATGATGGATACACTATTTTTTTTTTTCTTTAACAAATCTCAAATACGCTTTTTATTATCGTAGGTACGCATATTACAAAAATTCTATGTACATTTTTTAAGAATGTAGATACACATTTTTTTTATCATAGGTACACTCTTTTACCAGATTTTTATATGTTCTTTTTAAGTAAATGCACTTTTTCCATCCTAGGTACGTTTTTTTTATCATAATTCTAAATACACTATTTAGGAACGTAGATACAGTTTTTAGATACATAAAGTACTACTCTAGATACACTTTTTAGGAACGTAGTTACATTATTTACAAGATCTCATATACGGAGTACATTTTAAATTATTGTCAGAGGTACGTTAAAATACGAATTACATAGATACACAAAATATCATTCTAGATACATAAAATACTATTCTAAATACATAAAATACTATTCTAGATACACAAATATAAAATACACGTATATCGATAACCCAAATTGAAGTCCTACGTCAAATACACGAACTACTTCGGAGCCACCACACCCAACGTCGGTCCATCTCCGACCACCAAGACCCACGCCATCACCCAATTTATTACCACGCACCAGCAATCACCACGTAATCACTGCAACCCCACCGAGTATAATTCCTTAAATAAACCCTAATTTCTAATATTTAAATCAAAATCAAAACAAAATCAGAGATTGAGAAATCCCCTCGTCGACCGTACCTCATACATCGCAACAATGGCGGAAAGGCGCGAAATTCTGATTGTGTATAAGGGGATGAGACAACTCTTACCTGTGTTTCCCCTTCAATCTGTTGCCTTCCTTCGTCGACAGTTCCTCACGGCGGCGAGTTCGCAGGAAGAAAATTTTAGATCTGGGTTCGAAAATGGTGTATGTTGGGAATTGGTAGTGCTCAATGACGTAGCCAGAGTTGCGCCGGCATCAGGGATTCTCGCCGGCGTTTCTGGTGATTGTCGATGGAATTAGTACCTACAATAATGGTTGCAAGTTGTTGTCGGTATTGGTGCATCTCGTGGCTGGGGCAATTGTCGGCGTTCAGTGGTGGAGGTGGCGCGCCGGAAAGTTTGTCAGGTGGTGGTTGGGGCGTATGGCGGTGGTGTTGGTTGGGAGGTCTGGTGGTGGTTGGGGCGTTTCTGGTGAATCATGATAAAGTACAGGAAATGTAACAAATGGTGAGTATGAGAGAGATGGGGTATAGGTTCTATTTTTTTGGGGAGTATACTGTATAGGCATCAATTTTTATAAAACTAGTACGTTTTCACTTTTTGCACCGAGTGGTCGTTTGCACCGGATCTTACCTCTATATATATATATATATATATATATATATATATAGAATTAGGATCCCATGAGTCCACCCTCTTTTTTTGAGTCCGTGAGTCCTAATCTCAACCGTCTAAACAATAGAGATCAATGACTGAAATCACACATGACTAGCAGGGGTATTTTTGTCATTTACTAACATCATATATAAACACTCAATCCTCACAATTCCCTCACAATTCCCTCACAATTCACAGTCAATTTATCTCTCCTCTGATTTTCTCTCTCTACATTGATAATTCTCTATTTCGTTCGTTCTTTTGCTCCGTCCGTCTTCATCTCCGCCGATCGTCATCTTCTCCGTCCATCGTCATCTTCTCCGTCGATCTTCATCTTCTCCGTCTTATATTATACTTTCTTCATTAATTCCTCTAATTTCAATGTCAGGTATTATATTCTCTTCTTTTTAATTCTCAATTTTCAATTTCAAGCTTTTTAATATGTTAATTAGGTTTTTATTTTCCGTTTTACTGCTTTTAATCAAATTATCTTTTAATCTATGTCTTTATTATTCGTTTTGATTGATTTATTGCTGTCATCTTTTCTTTTAAATTGATTTATTGTTTTCCTCTAGTTTCTACTTGACCTAATTTGTTCTTTTTTTGTGACTGATTGTATATTGATCTAATCACAAGATTTTTAATATATTAATTAGGCTTCTATTTTCTGTTTCACTGAATTTAATCTTATTATCTTTTAATTTATGTGTTTATTCATCGTTTGAATCGATGTATTGTTGTTCTCATCTAGTTATTCTTGTTATTAGTATCACAGAGATCAATGACAGTATCACATCTTCTTCTAAACAGTATCACATCATGGAAAACAATATATCAATGTTGAAATTTAGTGTTTTACCTTATTGTTTTACTCCTTAAGCTATATTCAGTATCACATCTTCTTCTAAACAGTATCACGTATTATTCTTAAGAGTACCACATGTTGAAATATAGTGTTCAATCTAAACCTTTCATTATGTAATATATATTCAGTATCACATATAACTCTTAACAGTATCACATATCTGGTCTAACAATATCACATGTTATCCTAGTAACTCAAATTACTTTTCCTGCTAGGAGATATTGATAACACCTTTAATTCTGTTGAGTCTATTTCTACTCCACTATGCTTACAAGATGCTGATGTGCCTGCTGGGAATCATCTTGCTTTGAGCGTGACCCCTGGTGGTTCTGAGGAATGGCAGAGAAATGTGGCCCCTAAATGTACACCTAGTGTAGGTCAACTTTTCTGTACAATTGAGGAATGTGTTGCGTTTTATGAGTCTTATGCATTAGCATGCGGATTTGAACCAAGATTGTCTTCAACTAAAAGGTTTCGTCGTGATGGTGGTATAAAGTCAAAACTGATTGTGTGTAACCGAGAAGGCTTTAGGGACTCTAAGCAGGCAGTTTTGCCTCCACCTGTTGAAGAAGACGAGAAAAAGGGCAAGGGATATGATCCGAAGAAGACTAAGATCACTAGGATCGGTTGTAAAGCCAAGATTTACTTCAAACTTATCTTCAAAACAATTGACGAAGTTCAAGTACCATTCTTTGTTGTTTCTCAGTTTCATGCTTCTCATAACCACCTACTTTGTCCCCTAAAGTATAAAGAGTTTCAGAAAAAATCACGAAAACTTACTCTACACCAAAAACAATTAATCGTTGATCATTGCAAGATCAATATAGGCCCAACTACTAGTTTCAGGGCTTATAAGGAATATGTTAATGGGTATCAGAATATTGGAGCTTCTTTGACTGATTTTAAGAATTTTGGAAGGGAAATTAAGTGCTTCATAGGGCAGCAAGATGCCCAAATGTTTATCAATCAGCTTCAACAACTTTCTGAAACGAGGGAAGGCTTTTATTATGCCTTTGATGTCGATGCAGACCAATGTTTGTGTCGTGTTTTCTGGGCTGATGCAGAAGCACGTCGTAATTACTCTTTATATGGTGAGGCGGTGACATTTGATCCAACCTATTCAACTAATAGGTAGAACCTTCTATTTTCTTATATTCACTGTATATCATCAACAATTATTGCTGATTCACTAATTTAACTACATCAGTGTGGTTTTTTTAAAACATAAATGTGATATTGTTTTCAGTTAGTCATGATATTCTTCCATCCAAACTGTGATATTGTTTTACATACTTAACTGCCAACTATTTTCTCAATTAAATTCTTATTAATTGAACATAAATGCTATCCTGCAAATCTTCTTACTCTTATATTATCCTTTTTCCATTGTTATCCTTTTTGTTGAATATGAATAACATTCTCTTTTCTCTTTTTTTACTTGTACACATCATATATCTTTTGCAGATTTTATATTCAGACTTGTTGTATTTGTGATATTGTTTATGCATAATTGTGATATTGTTAAACATTAAGTGTGATACTGTAATATTTACAAAGTCAAATATTATGAGATTGGTTTGGTTAATTGTAGTACTCTTTCTTTAATAGGTACAACATGATATTTTCTCCTTTCACTGGCGTTGACCATCACAAGAAGTCAGTCACCTTCGGTGCTTCTCTTATGTCTAGGGAGAATGACCTGAATTTTAATTGGATTTTCGAGAAATTCTTAGATGCTATGGGTGGAAAGGAACCTCATTGTTTTTTTACCGATCAATGCCCTGCTATGAAGATTGCAGTTCCCGCTGTTTTTAAGACAGCTGCACATCGGCTTTGTATGTGGCACATCATGCAGAAGGTACCTGAAAAGGTAGGCCCAACAGTGGCGAAAGAGACTGATTTTGTAAGCAGATTAAATTCTGTTGTTTGGGATTGTGACCTAGAGCCGTCTGACTTTGAAGAGAGGTGGTTTGGGTTGATCAGTGAGTTTCAGATGGAAGATAATGGATGGTTGAGCTATATGTTTTCTATTCGTCAACGTTGGATTCCCGCTTATTACCGTGACATTCCTTTGGGTTGTCTTTTAAGAACAACCCAACGGTCTGAGAGTGAAAACAGCTTCTTCAAGCGGTTTGAAAATCCCCGTGGCACCCTCGTCGAGTTTTGGTTGCGCTTCCAGAGCGCTATGGATCAGCAACGATATAGACAAAAGTCTCTTGACAGAGATAGTGACCACTCTCTACCTCAAACCAAAACCCTTCTTCGACTCGAGATTCACGCGTCCACTGTCTACACACACTCACTGTTTTACGATTTCCAGCAGCAGTGTGTCGATTCTTTGCATTCATGTAGTGCCGGAGATTCATCGAGGGATGCCACTACAAGGTTCCTTGATGTTGAGGATTCCATGTTTCGGAAGACGTACACTGTGGCACTTAATCCTACAACTTGGGATGCAAGCTGTTCATGCAAGCTGTTTGAGAGGAAAGGCTACATATGCAAACACATTATATGGATTCTCTCAGGTAAAGGGGTGAAGAAGATACCTGATAAGTATCTTCTTAGTAGATGGACAAAGAATACCAAAAAAATGCCCCTATATGATGTAAATGGGCAGTTGATGGGCGACTTTACGGCATCGGATGTGAGCACGATGCATATTTCAACTGCTTAGTCAGAGTTCAACTCCACCTTGACTCTGTTAAAAGCTCAACCTGCACCTAAAGTAACCGAGCTCATCCATCTGCTTACGACATTTAGACAACAATTGCAGCCGGTGTCGGAAACAATGACAAAACAACAAGAGTTGGAGATGCTCCTTGGGTGTCGGTCTTCAACTGAGTTACATATATTACCACCCGTGGAATCAAAAAATAAAGGCAGTGGGAAGAGGTTGACGTCTAAGAAACAACAGTGCATTGCCAAGGTACAAAAGCCGAAAAGGTTTTGCAATAATTGTAAGCAAATGGCACATCATGATAAGCGTAACTGTCCTCATTCATCCTCTGATCATGCTTCTTCACATCAATCCGCTGATAATGCCTCTGAGGTTAGTTGTTTTCCTCCTATTGTTCCTTTCTAACAATATCACATATCTGGTCATGTTCTAACAATATCACATATCTGGTCTAACAATATCACATATCTTGGTTTAACAATATCACATATCTGGTCTAACAATATCACATTTTTGTAGATACTAATTTGTTGTTTTGTTTGTTTTCCTTTTTGCAGATTTCTTCACCCTCGGATGTCCTTTAACAGTACGTAGTACACCATCAATTGAGCAGATTTCTTGTGCAGATTTCTTTACTCTCGGATTTACACTGATACCAATTGAGCAAATTGAGAAACTATATAAACAATTGAGCAAATTTTTGTATTCATTTCTCTTATATAGAGAACTTTTTAATCATTACGATATTGTTGCAAGTTGTCCCCATTGTCCTATGAAGGTAGAATCTTGTTGAATATCACATTTTAATTTTTTCCAAGAATTCTCTCGCTTCTTCTCTTCTATTATTTTCCAGTTAATTATATATCTTTTTTAACAACAACAATATCACACGTTATGAACAACAATATCACATGTTATGAATAACAATATCACTTTTGGTTACACTATATAGCATCTTATATGAGGTATATATGACGTATAACAGTTTATGAACATAATATTGCGGTTTACATTACACGTTATAAACAAAATCACACGTAATTAGTTACGAACCATTTCTTAAATTGAAGTATACTTTTTTCACAATAACAATATCACATGTTATGACCCACAATATCACACGTTATGGAATTAAAATCAGATATGTGATATGTGATATGTGATATTGTTAGACCAGATATGTGATATTGTTATACCAGAAGTTAAAACAATATCACACTGCATAGAAAACAATATCATAAATGCCAAATCAACTAAACGTTGAGATACAATATTCACCATGTACTTGCTAATTCAGAATATCATTACCAATAACATAGTACATCACAGCTTACTAGGTCTATCAATCTACTTGCTGTCACTACCTTTACCCCTAGCCCTACCACCCCTATGATTTGCAACACTCTTGTATCTTTTCCTAGGAGAGTTGTGAAGTATTGGCATTTCAGTGTCAATCTTTGGGTTCTCCTTCTCAATAGGATTCTCCTTCTCAACAGGATTCTCCTTCTCAACAGGAACATGTGCTTCCTTTCCTTTCTCTTTTCTAGCAGGCCCCTTGATTCTCCTCTTTTCCCTTAGGAGTTCCCACATTCCGTCTTTCCGAGTTTTGAACAGGTTAACATTATGGAGCAAAGCTGTCCTTTTCTCATTTATATCAGCTAAAAGCAAAGACGCTGCAATCTCTCCCCAATAGTATCTCCTAGATACCTTGTGCTCCAAGTCTGCGTCAAATATTTCCCCCTCGTACAGGATCATGTGCATCATTAAGAAATTTCCAGATTCGGTATTGTTTAGCTCTTCAGTTTGCCATTTAAAGCCGACATTGACAATCTCAAAATCAATTATCTCTTCTGCTCTTGGTACCTCCTTATCTTCTAGGTAGTCACTCATGTATGAAGCCTATAAAATAAAAGGAAACCAGTGATTATTCATAACCAACAATCATTAATGTTTCTTCATACGAGAATATAAAATGGGAACAACTTGCAACAATATCACATATCACATATCTAACAATATCAAATAGTTGGTCTAACAGTATCACATAGCGTGTCTAAGAATATCACAAT